>CAJNOQ010003972.1:0-18613 GCA_905250885.1 Didymodactylos carnosus
ATAGAAGTGAATACGTGTCAGGAATATACTGACTGAGAGATATAACATCGCTTAACCCCTTGTATATATGTATAATGTAATATATCTATATCATCTGTTTAATTGAGCAGTGGCCGTAGTCACTTTTTTAATAAATTTTTAACAGAACAAGATGAAGACCTGCGATTTCCAGTGGACCTGACAGTATGCTGTCAATAGAGCAATGAGTGTAGAACATTTACTATGGAAAATAACGGAAAATTTGTTTTTTTGCTTTGTTTTATAGACTGATTAGTGTTAGTTAACCATTGTAAATCATTCTTACTATTCAGTTCCTTCACAAGTTGTTCAGTTTGTGCCTTATCTAATTCCAAAACTAGCAAAATATCGTCCACATATCGTGCTAATCCGATATAAGGATACTTTTCAGAATTCTAATTTTTTAACAGAAAATTATTCACTACTATATCGGCAAGAAATGAAACCGCGAGTCCATAAATTTGTTTATAAAATTGACTACCAAACCGAAAGATAAGATTCTCAATGCTAAACTCAATTAACCTTAACAAAATTTCTTTTGTTAGACTAGTTTTGCTTTTCTACGATTCGTCATGATCCAACAATTCATTTAAAATCACGATCACTTTCTCACGGTCTACTGAAGTGAATAAATCAGTTATATCTAAACTGGCTAGTTTGCTTGTTTTCTTAATCTTTAGTTTATACAACTTTGTAACTAGATCTTGGGTATTTCTGATCGCTCTATTATTATCGGCTACTGACTTTGTTATATTTGTGATGTATTGAGCCAGTGCTGATCCCGTCGTGTCTCTCATCGATACAATTAATCGCATTGATTTATCTGCTTTGTGAACTTTTAACTGTCCTCGCACAAATGGTATTTTCTTATTCTTTAGTAACATCTCCATTTCAGCGGCATCAATCTCGTTTTTACATCAATTCTGAGAATAACACTTCTGGCTTTTTATGTATAAATTTAGACGGATCTTCTTCTAACTGTTTATACGCTTTTGTATCTAGTTTTTCTCGTATTTTCTTGATATAGTCAGTCACGTTCATTACGACTACTTGGCCTCCTTTATCTGCCGGGATCACGATAATACCTTCATCCTCTTTTAATTTTCTGATTGCTTTCCGTTGCATTCCAGATAAGTTTTCAAAGCCCTTCTCTTTATCCGCTTCAAGTTGTTGCTCCAGCACTCTTTTCACTTCACTAACAATATCTTCTCTGTCCCTTAAGCTTTTTCGATAAATACCAGCTTCAACCTCGGCTATAAGCTTCGATACAAATTTAGTTTCATTTAAAGGTTGAGTCGGTATGAATTTCAACGCTTTTCTCAATAATGAGCGTTCATTTTGATCTATCTTTCTGCTTGAGAAATCCACAATCTGTCCGAGTCCTTATTGTCTTCTTCTTCTTCTACCTTATTTTCTTCCTTTTTATTTAAGGCATTGTTATTACGGTAATTTATTTGTTCTGTCCGTTTCTTAAACCGATACCACCTATTGCTCAGTTTACTTTTCATCTCTTTCTAAGATGATGTAATGATACATCGACGTTGGTACACCAAAACGGTAATTCTGTTTTGTCATGATCCATCTCATTTATTTTGTTTTGAAAATAAATTGTTTAGCATTTTAATTTATGTAATTTTGCATAATTTCCTCTTATCGTGCTATTCATTAATTGAAAACTTGCTTTATCTCATACGCGTTTCGCGTTAGGCACCCCAAAATGCGACGAATTGTCTATTTTTTGTATATTTCACATCTATCATAGGGGTACACCCTTCCCCCACCCCTCTACGTATTGGACGTGCCTTATAGGTACATAAATACCTGATGTAAAAATTTCCTAAAAATCCCTCCGTTTTCGATCACTATTCAAAAGGAGACAGGGGCCTCCAAACCGGTCAAAATTTCCCCATTACCCCATATGGGGTAATTTCCACCTGTCAGCTATTTTGCGTGGGGTAATTCCAGTCGATCCATTTAAATACATGGAGTTTTCTGAAACAAACTAGTGCTAATTAACGATAAGTCCTAATCAGATAGAAATTACACCAGTTTGACACTCTTCCTCTCTTCTACCTGTCATACAAATTTGAAATTATTAGCACCTATTCTAATGAAGTTAGTCAAAATACAATAAGACGTGGTTAGATTTCTGATTTTTTCATTTTTCTCGATTGGGGCAATTCTGGCCCGTCAGCTGTTTTGCGTGGGGTAATTCCGGCCGGTCTGTTCAAATATATAGAGTTTTCTGAATCAAACTTCTGGTACTTTTCAGAAGTAGATTTCTGACATACTCTTCAAGTAAAAATATTCGTCATGTCATTATCTACAACATATGTGAAAACTGCAGCTCAATAGCTCAAAATCAGCAGGCTCCATGATTCTAAATATTTTGAAGTCATTTTACACATATTGTGGTAATGAATTTACACAGTATTATTGAATATTCTCATTAATTATGAGCAATTCATGAAAAAATTTCTATATATCTCATAGGCTGCTCTCTTATGAGTTGAATAAAAAAATGAGACATGAAATTCGATTAAAATTAAGGAAGATAATATTGAAACTAGAGTTAAATGTTTATCAAACAAATATCAAAATACTTACAAAAACTCATTCGAAAACTAATTTGATAGCTTTAATTGTTTAATCGGTACTGGCGTGCGAATGTGGTTAAGCTAAGTACCTAGCATCGCGCAAAATACTATACGATATCTAGTTGATTTTACTTATTTTAATGTTGCAAGAAATTATACAGAATGTTATGCTTTATAATCATTGATTATTGTATTACATGTGCTATAATTACAGAGTTAGTGAGAACAAACGACGTATTGTAAAAGAATTGAGGACGTTGGAGAGAGCCACAAATTATATGAGTTCATGGACGAAACCGCAAGAAAGATATTCAAACTGTGTGCATTGCAGTTCATCACTGACAGCATAAATAAATAAAATATATACTATCCAATAGGGTTTGAGAAGCTGATTCTAATTCACTTCTTTAAATAGAAGTTGGAACATATTGAGATTTCAACGAAAAAATTCACCTGTCAAAAAAGATTTCTAGCAGAGATCCTATTTTTCAGAAAAACAACGTGATTGTTAGATACCGTTATTATTCTCACCTTTTAAGTTTCCTGCTAAAATAACAATTTTTCATAACTTGACGTCAGTGCCATAGGACAAAGTCATATACAGCAACATCAAACTCACCGAGAATGTGTAGTTGCAGAAAAAATCAAATCTTGTTTCTGACGAGTTCCCATCGCTTATCAAATTACCACAAAGGCCTTATGAAGTCCTAGTTTTTCAAGCTTTTTAGTTTGTAGTAAAACATTCTTTTGATTAAAAAAAAGAGTCAGGTAAGTACACCTGGCTTTAAAGCAGTTCATTTAAGTTGATTTAAGGTGCATTAAACAGGATTGGATGAAAAACGCTTTTTAAATCGAAATGTACTTGTCACACAACAGCCGTGAGTAGAGACATTGTACGCTAGATGTAATTTGTTGGTTTGAAATGTTTCAGCTATAAAGAAAAGCAGTGACTAAATTTCTTTTTACAAAATCACCATTTCAGACATATGCTTAATAAAGAGGGTTGATCTCGTTGAGCAAAATAAAACTGTCTCCATTTTTTAGATTTTTTCTAAATTTAAGCTGTTGAATACAGTGGGAAAATTTCATCAACATCTGTCATCATCAGTTGAACAATTTTGTGCTTATTCTAGCCATAGTTCTCATGTAGCAGTTCTTCACAGTCTTGAGTAAGTTTTAGAAAACTAACGTTTTAAAATGTCATTTTTATGAATATAATTTGGTAACGCGAGAATTTTACAAGTGAAAACTGATGAAAATTATGAAATAGTTTACGGGGTTGAGCACATGATGGAAAAACTTTATCAAATCAATTCTATTATACGTTTTGTCAGCGTAACAATATCAATTGCTTCTCCACAAATGTTGGACTATAGTTTGATTGTCAATAGAAAAACGTGTTTTAAAGAGGTTCATTTGTGTATAGTGACATTTATGTCCTACTTCTTTCTCTTTTTCTGCTAGTGTTTAAAACAATGTAATTATGTATTGTGTACACAATGGTTCATGAACTTATTATTCACAATGTAGTCTAGAAAGAACATCATCTTCTTTTTTTCTCACTTTGTCTAAATAGATGTTAAATTGATGAAACAAAATAAACAACAAATTCGGGTAGACTTGACATATAAACCACGTTCATTTAGATACAATGTTCGAGTTCTACTATTATTTTATTTTATTTGTGTTAGAATGATTGATTAAAACCGTGAGAAGAGAAAAAAATGATGCACAATGAAATAATGACGTAAGTATCACTATTATGTTCGAGGAGTTTAATGCAGTTAGGGCATCTGAATCTATGTTGCTGTTGTCGATTAATTGGGCATTGAAGTACGCCGAGAAGTAAGCCGATGCAGCGACTGCTTCAGCTTAAATAAGGTGTCAACCAGTTTGTAGCTAGATAATTGTACCTCTTAATGTGACCGTAAGTGGTCATTGCAGCTAGATTTACTCGTTTACTTATTTCTGATTGAGCTCACCAACAATGCTCTTTGGTTTGAGAAAACTTTTGTAATGAGGCGGCGTTCTTTTTCGATCACTGAAATGAAACAACTATTTTTTAAGAACTGTTAATAACTCTCTTTTAAATATAGATTCTTTAACCATTGTTGCTTACCAATTTATATGTTAAAGATTTTTCTGAAAGTTTGAGAATAACTGTTGAGAATATAGCACCGGTCTTCTGTCTAGAAAAACTATCTTAAGTAATTTAGCATAGATAAATATTTTTTTAGCTTTTCTTGTAAGAACTCTTATTGTTGATTATCATCCTTTCTTAAGTCGTTTGTTAGTACAAGTACCAAAGATCCGTTTCAACTGGAATGAAAGCGTTTCCTTTGATGAGGAACTGAACTAGAGATAATTTTCTAGAATAGACTTACGTTGAGAAACAAACGATCAGAAATATGTTGTTTTTGTATTGTTAAAGGCGACTGCAGCTCTGTGTTTCACGAAGAATCGTACATGACTGTGTGTGTATAGATGTCTTTTTTCGAATGCATGCGCCATTACGCATGTCATCTTCAATCGCCAGTTCACGGGCCGTTAACGATTACCTGAAAAATACGGACAATTTCTAAGATTCTAAGCACCGGTCTATTTTAAAATTTGAGCTCCATAGGCCTAGATAAGTTTTTTGTGGGGTGAACTGGGCTTTACCTTTCTGGACTATGGACTAGAGGATTTTAACGCATGGACCCGTTCTGAACTGGTCTCGAAAGTTTGATTCAATACGGAGCTCAAAGAAACTGCTGCATTTTACCGACACATTCAATTGTTTAATCAGTGCAACTGATGATGTACATTATTAGTGAATAACAATGAATTTTTGGAAGATTAAGCTACGATAATCTCGGACATGCTCACTACATAATGCATAAAAATAATCAATATTGTACGTGAAGATGTCTATTAATGATTAAATAGCAAGTGGTTTGTACTAAAGAGACGACATGTCAGAAACCGTTTGTTTTTGTTAAAACTGGAATGTATGATCAGCGTCAAAGACACAGTTTTAATTTTTTGTTATCAAATTGAGATTTGAATGTCATCCATCCAATTTTGATAATAATCATTTCTTCGTCTCTTCTCTTCTCCTTTTTTTTTGTCAACAATCCATTCTCATATTACATACATGCATACACATACACACATAGAGCGAGTTAATCCCTAATTTCGCATCAAACTGTGGCCGACTCTATTGCTTGTTAAGTAAAGAAATGAAACGATATTTCTTTTCTTTTTTCATCGGTATGTGAAACGATACGGTTCAAGCAAATAAGGGCGTTCACATGATGATGATGATCAGGATAGGTGCAAAACCAATTTTCAATTACATTTTTGTTCTATTTGCATTGATAAAATGAAAGTTTTAAAAAGACAGACCTGGTTATTGTTTTTGATTAAAAATAAACAATGCAACTCCCAATACACTAGTGTCGTGAGGTTACACAGTCTCTTACACTGAACAAAAGAAATTTTTCACTGTAAAAAAAGGTACCCTAGAATACGCCCTTCTTAGATTGTGCCATGTCAAAAAATATAGTGCGACGGGAATGTGTCAATACACTGACATTTCTACAAATGTCTTCTAGAACGGTACAGAGGATATACCATAGAATGTGTCTTCGCAATAACTGTCGTACCACAGAACACAATAGCACTACATGCTATCTCCGGAATTAATTCGTAGATTATATACACTGATTCGTTTTATCGATGTCTTTATAAATCAGTTAAAATAAGCTAGATCTATGCTAAACAGAATCGATATATGTTTACACGATGGATCAGGTAAATAAATATGTCTAGGTAGACATCATACCTCATGTGTTTCACAGCCGTGATCAATTCATCACAAAAAAAATGTGCTTTCTGCAAGGACACCTGTTTTCTACTGTATACATTTCATTAAACTCTTGATCTCGCTTGCCTAGTGGCGTATGAAAAAAAGATGACATTTAATTGTTATTATGTCTGTAACTAAGTCAAAAATCGGTTATTCTCTTCGTTGTTCTTATATTTTTTTTTCATCAAATCAGAATTACATCCGATTATAGATCTATTTTGAGCATATTTCAATAGTATTCTCAAGTGGCACTTGAAAGAAGAAGAAGAGCAGAAGTCGATGATAAGTGCTCTTATCGTTAATAAGTTTTGATTATGATATATACAATGACCGTGAAAATTGATAACTATGAATCCTTTGAAAAACAATTTAAAATCTGTACACAGACGAAATATTGTAAAAATACTTTTTAATATGTAAAATGCACACAGATGTATCTAATATATCATAAAATAATATATATTTGTCAATAGTTACAAAAGAACGAAAAGTATCATTTTATTACGTGATTTTGATGTAGACGTTCGCTATCAAGTGTATATAAAATTACAATTAATAACAAAAATGTAGAGATCCGTATAAATTTTAGTATTAATAATTAAGTATTGTCCGTGAGGAAGAACGCTAAATTTTTCAGAAGTCATAGAAGTAGGTTTTTATTGGCTAATAAATAAATTACATTCAAAGAATCAATTGGACAGGAGCATAAAGTTTTTTCTTCTTCTTTCTATTCGTCCATTTGAGTTAGTTATGTTGCATTTTAAAAATGAAAACATTTTTTAACTTAATATGTTTTTTCTGTTGACAGAAGAAAGACAGAAGTGATGTTTTTTTTATTTTCTCTCTCTCTCTCTCTCTCTCTCTCTCTGCTTCTCTTTCTTTGCAAATTCATTTATCATCAATTAGAATCTTTTCCACGTGCTTCATCACCGTACTACTTCAAACAACAAAAGAAAAAGAAAATCAGGCGAGAAAAAAAAAGTAAAAGGAAATAACAAAAAGAAAATCCTTCCTTCGTCATCCTAAATATACTAAATATTATTCACATACTGCATTAAAATCTAAACTAATAAATCTTCAAATCAATACGCATACATATACATACACACATCGTTATATTAATCTTTGCTGTCATAAATAAAAAGGTATTAAGAAAAAGAATTTTATTTTATTTTTTGTGTGGATTTAATTCATTAAATCTTGTTTTCGTCAAATAATTGTTAATTCAGATTAACACTTTCCGCCTTAAACAAAATTATTCTATATAAAAAAAAAAATCTTTGTAGATGATAAAAGAACTATTGATTACAGTCAATTACTATAATCGTGGATTAAAAAATCTGAATGAACATTTCATCGTCAGTGATTCACATGTCTAATGATATGGATGATGATAGAATCAAATTAAACATGTCTCAATCCATTGGACAAAATCTTTACTGTCTATCGTTCTTTTATTCTTAGAATAAATTAATAATCAAATTTCAGTACAACTTTTTTTTGTCATCTCGTCGATCGAGATATAACGTTAGATTGATTACAATCTACTTCACAGAGTCCTGTTCGTTGAAAATGGATAAGTCAACCATGTACGTTTATTCGTCTAATTTTTTTTTTTTTAGTATAAGAAAGATTGACTTTGATATATAAAAAAATTTAATTTAATTTTTCTTCATGAATAGTCGAGAATAACTAACTATTCTTAATGACAACGGGAAAAAAGTATAGCTTACTACTTTATCTAAATTTCTAAATTATTTAAATTAAATTTAAGAAAATATATCTTTTCAATGTGGCTTTCGACGCAGAAAACAGAAGTCTTCTTAAAATTGTTATGCTTAATGAATAGTTTGCTATAAATCATTTGATAGTGATCAATCAATTTTTTAATATCTTTTGTTATATTTAGTGTTGTTGAACTATGGATAATCCGAATGATAGTATAGAAAAATTATTCAATGCTCCGTTACAAATAAATGGTCCACATTTAATCGATTCAGCTGACTATCACACAAATCTTCATCTTAATTATCAACATCAACTTCTTTTACAACAACATCAAGATCATCAACAAAATCATTTTCCACATCATCATAATCATCATCATCACTATTTAGCACAACATCATTCATTATTAAACAATCTTCCAACGTATGAATCTTACGGTACCACATCTCCACCATCACTTATCGAAGAGAAACCGATTATCAAATATGAATCGAGTAAGTTAATTAAAAAAAAATATGAAACAAAAGATTTTCAAATTGATTATTTATACTTTTTTAGCTAATGAAACAAATATAAATAACAGTTCACCATTAGATGAACATAGTGCAGAAGAATCAGACGATAAAAAAAAACGTCAACGTCGTCAACGTACACATTTTTCCAGTCAACAACTACAACAATTAGAAGCAACATTTTCATGTAATAGATATCCAGATTTAGCCACAAGAGAAGATATTGCTGCATTAACAAATTTAACCGAAGCTAAAGTTCGAGTATGTTATTACAAATATTGAAATTTAGTCAAAAAAAATATCATTTATTCTTTCTAGGTTTGGTTTAAAAATCGTCGTGCTAAATGGCGTAAACGTGAACGAAACATGGATCATTTAAGAAATTTTTCTCATTTAAATGGTCTTGTACAACCATTCGATGTTTATCAATCAGCTTATGCTGTCAATTATCCTTCACATTGGGATACACAAACACCAAACGATAAATCACCTAGTCCAACTACTACAAAATCTTCTGCATCTTCTTCTTCAACTCATACAACATCATCATTTAATCCTTGGCCACTACCACCAGTAAACTCTTTGACACAACCTCTAATGACTCATCATACATCATCATCTTCATCTTTATCACCAACCTATTCTTATACATCATCTATACCTCCTCTATATTCGACACCCAATTATTATTCATCTACTGTACCTGTACAAAATAATTCCTATACAAATTATATTCAAAATGATTTACATCCATTAACACAAGTTTTAAAAAATAAAGCAAAACAAAATGGTTCAAGTTTTCAGATATATGGAACACAAACAAATATTACAAATAATATTTATCAATCACCACATTATCCAAATAATCCATTGTTTGAAACCTAAAAATATTCTGATTATATTTAATTCAACTCGGTGGTTAGAATATTCTATGTCTACAGTGTTTATTTGACAAGATTTCACAGACACATTAAATATTTGTGATAGGTGATCAGTAAATAAAATTCATTTTTTGGCATTAATAAAATAAAAATAAAATATATTGTTTTTATGTTGACGTATATGCCTTTGTGCTTTATAGACTCATATATATGACGAAAATATCAAAAAATAGAATATTTTAAATTGGTTTCCTTAGTTTTGTCATCAATTTAATGGTGTGGTGTGTGTGTGTTTTTGTTTTCCTCTTGTTATAATCATTTGTTTTTAAAAATTAAAATATTTTACGGGAAATTTTCCTGTTTCATGCAAGAAACGATCAAAACAAAAACAAAAAAATGAGTTCAATCTTAAATTAAAGTATATAATTTCTGTATAAAAATAATTTTTACTAATTTCTCTCGACTAAAGAATGTCAAGTTTGTTTGTTTCTTGAATAAAGTACTAAAAGAAAATGTTTAATAGTATATCCGTTTAGTCTTTATTTTAGTTATCCGTATTTGAATCATATATCTATTAGTTATTTTTAATACTTATACAATAATACTGTTGATTTTTTTAGAACTTTGTAAGACGAGAAAAATACAATAATTTAAAATAATATCTCTTTTATATCATGTTTTAGAATATTTGTATATTTAACTAAAAATAACGTCATCTTCTTGTACTATTTCACTCGAATTGATATAATCGTATCCGATACTTGAATATGGATTAATAACATTTTGATAGATTAATGGAGTATCGTCATTTCTACTAGAATTGTTCATTGAAGAATAATGAAATTCTTGATAGTATGTTGTTAAAGCTGAAGTATAATTATGCGCCTTATAGGAATATTGACTACTGGTATCAACACATTTTGGATACCAAAAATGATCGTCGGTAAATGTTGAATTTGGCAAGAATGTACGATAAGATGAAATTGAATTATACCAATGTTCAAAATGACGTTCATGTTTTCGATATTTTGCTCGACGATTTTTAAACCATATCTAGAGTAAATAAATAAAATAAATTTAGAAAATAAAATCACATATTGGAGAAAATCGTGTGTATATCATTATTCTTTTCTTTTTTGCATATTTTTAAAATAGTGAGAAATATCTATTTCCGTTCAAATAATAATAATGAATGGTACCATTCCTAGTTGAAACTTTTTTAATGACCAAAAAACGAAAAAGAATGTGTATATATGTTTATTTAATCAATTAAACTATTTTAAATATAAACGGATATATATATGTATATATATATACTGTTGACACGTTTATGTTTAGTATTCATCTTTTTCTTTCTTGTGTATATATTAAATATATAGAAAATTAACTTACTCTCACTTTTAATTCGTTTAAATTTATCCATGCAGCAATTTCTTCTCTTGTTGACGTATCAGGATACCGATTTTTAGTAAAATTTAATTCTAATTCGTATAGTTGTTCACTGGTAAAATGTGTTCGTTGACGACGAAATTGTCCCTGTTTTTTATTATCAAATTTTGTACCTGTTAAAAATGGAAAATAATGTCATTCAAAATTTCTATAATGTTTATTATTGATTTCATAGGCAATAGTCTTTTACAAATAAGAAAAACATTCCTTGATCAATTTAGTGCTCATTGAACATTTTCTATGAGATCATCTTCAATACATTTTTCTTTGATTTGATAACTTATAGTAACAAATATTAAAAAATTTTATAGTTCATCCTCTAGACAAAATTCAACACACTTCCCGTCTATTTCCTACTAGGATCTTAACATTTAGGATCCACCTAATATTTTCCTAGCAGAAGCCTAAAATGCTAGGATCCTACTAGGATTTCGGTTAAGTTTGTTTAGGATCCTAATAGAATCTTAGAAAACCCTATGACTTTTGGATATATCTAATTTCATTCGGATTCTGTAAGATTTTGTTAGGATCCTAATAAATTAAAGCGAAACTCTAGTAGGATATTGGTAGGATAGATCTCGGATTCTGTCAGAAAACTCACAGAGATTTGACTGGGGTGTGCTTCTCTCTAGACTAGAAGATCTACACGTTCATTACTTCTAAAACTTATTATGTCATGTTTAAATGATTTTTTTCAGATAGCTTGAGTACTTTTAATCAGTAACATAACAAGAGATCGAATCGTATGGTGCAACTAAAACGAAAGACATTACATATTTTTAATGAGATATCGTCGTTTTTCTTTTCTTTTTTAATTTTCTATTGATTTAATGTGCGCATGTTTTATTATGGGAAAAAAGAAGAAAGTTGGTGTGTTGAATATCTCTCTATTTCTATTCCTTTAATCCTTCACTAAACATTTGTAAATGTTGAATATGCATTTTATAATAATTGGATATTTACAAAATGAAATGTATAAAACATGTACCTATGAGTAAATTTGTATAAAAAAAGAAGAAAAGTATATGACATAAAATGTCATGTGATACATAACTACTTAATTCATATTGTTAATGGGTGATGTCAATCATAACTACTAAACATTGTGACAGTATTCATAGTTGAAATGGGATAAAACAAGTGCCTTTAACTAATTTTATAAAATAAAGATTAAAAAAACCCAAAATATGAAGAATATATAATGTTAAGATACGCATGAACTTCTTCATATATGAAATTATTATATACATTTTTTTTTATTAATCACATGCGTTTATTTACGATTTGTTCTAGAAATAGGAACACTTTTTTGTTGAGTTCCTTTGAACAAAACATTCGATCTCATACAGTATAAGACATAGACTCATTAAATTATTAAACGAAAAACAAAACAAAATCTTATCCGGTGCACAAGAAAAAAAAGATGGGCGAATTGTTTGCAAAAAAGCATTTAATGATATATAGGAACGATGAACTTGCATTTGTAAAATTCCTACCTTTTTCCATACGAATGAGTTCATATGCTTATAACGAGTGAGAGAGCGGAAATTTGGTGAAAAATGTATCACAAAATATCGAAGAGTAAACGCCTATAATGATGAGGAGGAAATGATTAATATGCAAATGAGTTTACAGATCTCTATTACAAAAAATGATAGAACATATGTCTAGAGTCTATTGTTCATATTTATATGCAAATCATTATTCGTCTTTATATAATACAATAAATTGTTTGTGAGTTATGAACTATTGAGCGATTTAATTGACATCAAGCGACAAAAATACTCAAATAAAAAATTCTTTCATCGAAAAACAATTTGCTACAAATTATATATTATAAAAATATGAATACCCAGATATATTAATGATGTTTCACGTAGGTAAATTTAAAATTTTACCTGCAGTATTTTGTATGACCAGTTATCCATTTGATGATACGAATATGATAAATTCTAAATAACGATAAAATTCTGAAACAAGTAAGAATAAAAATGATGAATATTTTGTTACTTTCTTTATATATGTGCGGAGACTTATTCTCTAATCTGAATACTATCATATATAATCTCTTCTACTTACATGGCTTACCGTTAAAACCTTGAGCTCTATAACACACACACACACAGAGAGAAGATTTCAGAAGATTGATTTGTATTTACGATGGAGTGAAGTTGATTATGTTCTTCTTTTTCTTAATCAAAAATGTAAAATGTAACACGCTTTAAAGTAAATGCGTTTCGTCTCTTAATTCTTCAGATTATCAAGGCGACAAGTGTATGAGAAAAAAAATCGACAAAAATATAATAAAATAAAACTTATCCATTTCACGGGAAACGGTAATAGTTTTAATTGTGTAAAACCAGTAGAAATGATTCCCGTTGAGGTGCAGTACAAGTGCAAAAATGACGGTATATTGTTTCTTACTTCAGCCTTTGTTTAGTCGTGCAAAAGATAACACACGTATGGTTTTATTACTATCATTTAATGTATAAATTATGGAAACAGTATATGAGACTTATTTAGTTTTCAATTCATATCCACATTTTGTGTACAATGAACATCTATATGTAATAGATAAACCATCACTAAATTATTTCGTGCGATATTTGCAAGCATTTAGGATTCGGTTAATGTTTTATAAATCAACTCAGTTATACACATGAAAACTTACAAATAATCGACTTCTTCAAAGGATACATACACATTTAAAAGTGACAAGTCATCTTATTCGTTCTCTTTTTAAACAAGATTTGAGCAGTAAGAATTCATAGAATTTACGTTTCAGAATATAAAGAGAAAAAAAGGCTGAAGTGATTTAAGATTTTCAATTTTTCAGGAAGAGATAGAAACTTCTGTACGGGAAAAAGGGTTTTTGAGCATGGAATCAGATGTAAAAGAGTACCGTTCTCAGTTTTTGGAGAACGGAAAATGTTTATAATTGAAAAGAACACGGTCTTTGATTGTTTAGAGCATGGAAAAGTACTTTATTAGAGAACGGTGTCTACGGTCACTGAAAAGTGAACGGGTCACGAAATAGCATCTCTAGGATTGATGTTGTTTGTTTATATCACATTAAATAAGGATGTATCGAAAGATCTAGGTATCGGGTTTGAGCAGTAAAATGAACTTTTCATCTGCTATTTTCTTGTTGTCTCTCTGTTGTCAACATTGATAGGATGTTACTATACTGCTAAAAACCACGTTGATACATACGTTTCTGCGAAAACGTTCTCTTTTCGGAAAATCGATAGTTACTCGCGGATACTTGCTCATATGACAACTTACTCTTCCAGAGTGATGCTAATACAAAATATATTCAAACTAAGTAAAATTCCTTATAAATGGGAATTTTAAAATGGATTATAAAACATGTTTAAACTAATTAATATTTCTCATATTGAGTAAATCAAGCAATTTATCATTTTCACTGCTTAAAATGTCTCTCACTATTTCTAAAACGTCGAAAAACATCCTATTACTTCTTTATAATGGTTTTTCTTATATTGTTGATGGCAAAAATGACAAAAAAATCTATTCTAAATGTGAATTTCGCAAAAAATGTCATGCACGTCTTCGTACCGATTTAAATAGTATAATAATAAAAACAGTCGATGAATACGAGAAATATGTAGGCAATCTATGTTCAGTACCAGTCCGATGAGCAAGTGTCCACGAGGATCTATGCGAGTGAGCATCAGTCCGGCAGAGCAAGTTGTCATACAATCGAATATCCTCGAGCAGCGACCCTAAACTCCTCTTTTCAAGCGTCAGAGACTCTGTTCTCTAATAAATTACTTTTCTGTGCTTCAAACAATCTTTGATAAACACTGATAAATATGTGTTGCAAGGTATAGATTGTCTCATAGTTATCACAACACCGCTGCATTCTCATTATAGTTTTGTCTGAAGACCATATAGCCTTTTTCACACTCGTATTACACGTCAAGTCAACTTAAATTGTATTAATTTTTAGAATAATAATCGGAGTAAGGTGGGCAGTCAGAATGAGAGTGGATCCAACAAGGAGTTCTGAAAAAAACTTGTGAAAAACTATTTTCTAGTAGATATATTAATAGCCATTTCCAAACAATACTTTTATGACCAATTCAATCCCATAAATATAAAAAATAACTTTGGTCGGCAATCATTTCTGTTTTTATTCAATTTTACAGAGATAATTATAATATTCATTGGTCTTTTTCCACAGTAAATATAAGTATAAAATATTTTTGAAAGTTAAAAATATGAAAAAAAGACTAATTCAATAAAAAAAGTCACTATAGGCCGCAATTGCAAACCAGAGAAGAAAACATCATATTATTATTTTTATTTCGTTACATTTAGATTATAGTCCCGTAAATCTTTTAGACAAGAAAAAACCATGTCAATTCACTTTTTATCAAACGTATTCGAAGTATATGTAAACATCAAATATCATTTTTTAGTGATTTCTTTTACCATCGAAAATAATTAAGAGTAAAAAAAGAATACCCCTACTTTACATATCTTGTTAAACAAATTAGCGTATATAAATAAAAAGTGTTTTTGAAAAATATGATCAATCAAACCGAATTTCAATATATTTCGTATATTACCTTTAGATTAAATTACAAGAATTAGGCGGGTACAAATTAAAATAGTAGAGAAAAATCACCGCTCGGATTTTATTCTTGTTGACAAATATGATTTAAAAAAATAATAATTAGTAACGAAAAAAGAAATTGCATTTTGTACGCAAAAGAAAATAGATAGTGTTTCGTGTAATAGCATTGAGAGATTTGGAAATCAAAAAAAAAAAAGATCTTATCTTATTACATTGTATATAGAGAATGTAATATATTTGACTATAGAAAACATATAATTGATAAATGTATGTGTCATATCTTTTCTACTTGTGAATAGCACTATCGAGACACGAAAATAGATCGGGAAGTGGACGTTTGTATTTAGATTAAAAGTACATTTATCTGGTTTCCTTCTACCACAATGCAATATATAAAAAGTAGACGAAATCTAGCATCGATTAAGTACAACTAGATGTTGTTGATTAATGAGTTGGTCGACGGTGACTGTTTCAACTAGAACACAATTTTAATCAATATGCAGCTAGATAAATGTAAGCTTAACTTTTATCTAGTTGAAAGCGGGGACTGTAGCTAGATTTTCTTGCTTACTTACGTTAGTTTTACTTAAGCCTTATGTAAATAAGTATTGTCGATATCAAATAACAGTATCTATATGAAATATTTGGTTTAAATAGATAACATACAGCTAGATATGTATTTATTAGTCTACTAGATTATTTATTTTAATGTAACAACATAAAACATCAGTCACTGAGAAATTATGCTCTTCGTTTCATTTTTCTAAGTTACAGATGGGTGCGTCCATTTGAAATCTACCACGATACACAAATCTTTTGCCTGTCTGTCTTGTAGAGCAATATTAGATGATAATTTTCTGCACGAATCACAACTCTCTACGATCTCTAAAATCTTCATTTTAATTTCCCGGCAAAAATACTAAAAACGACCTTTTTTACCCATTTCTGACTAACTTGTGACGCTTCTCTTGTCTCTTCTCCCTCTAAGAACTTTATAAATCTTTTTTGTTTGATAGTGCGACCCTTGATTGACAAAATGTACGAAAACAAAATTTGGCTACTGTTAGAATCTTGTGAAAAATTCTCAGTTCTTTTTTTTTTTTGATGTTTATCTATAAGAACCAAACAAATTGTTTTTAATGAACAAGAACCATACAGTGACAAAAATAAGAAAAAAAGTTTAAAAATAATTTTAAGAAATAAATGAAAAAAACAGAAGAAAAAATATTTACTATCACTATATAGATTACATAAAAAATAAAAATATATCGTATGATAATTTGATAAAAGTGGACCAACTATTTTGTTAACTATATTTCACATGTTCGAATTGTTTGTCTTTTATTTAGAGTATAAATGCTTTTTTCATCTTGAATCATATTTAAATGACGTTTATCAATTCGAAAACTTTGTATACAACCTTGAAATGGTTGACAATAGTGTTCTGGATAATGTACACATAATCGACGATAACCGCCCATATATAAATAACCATCTGAATCAAACGTTAAATTACTTGATCTTTTTATATTACGGGCAATTTTTTGTATAAGATTTTCATTGTCAATTTTCAACGTTGCATAACGAGCAATTCTAAAACACAACATTAAAAGATATGAATTTTTCAAATCAAACTATTCTTGTTTACCTTCTTATTTCAATTCGATGCCATTGTCCATCATCAATTCGCTGTTTAGATTTGAGAATAATTGCATTTCTGTTACTCTGTAATTTATATGAAAATTCCACATATCCGTTATTTACTGTTAATGATAAATAACGATCATACAATGCAGGATGTGTGTCATTCAATTGTCCAATATAAAAAATGAGACCAAATAATAATTTGGTTTTTAATGATAAATTAAAATAATTTCGAGATTGCGATAATGCTCTTGAACGAAGAAAAAAAGGAAAATGTGTGAAATAAATTGTGATTCATAATGATGATGTTTACCTGTCATTGATACGATTGAAGTACAATAAATCAGTTGTTCCATTGAAGAAAACTGAAGAAGTTGTTTTTTTTGAAGTTGCTGCAAAAGAACATTCAAGAATTTAAGTATTCTAGTGAAATTGAACGAGAAAACTTATTTATTACCTGAAAAATAAGATCGGGTAGTGGAAGATGAGGAGTCTGTATCTAAAAATTAGTAATGATATAGTTGCTCAAAGATATATGCAATTAGAGAAACAAAATTTTGAGACAATGTTTTTTAAAATAAAATCAAAATATAGAACAGTGTTCTTAGCTATTTGTTATCGGCCTAAGTGGGTTGATGTTGACTCATTTACTAATCATCTCGAAGATGTTATTGATGAAGTTAGAACTGGTACTAGTTATCATTTTAGTGATTTAATCTTCATGGGTGACTTTAATGCTCATTGTAAGCTATGGTACCCCAACTCAACCAAAGAAACTACTTCAGCAGGCTCGCACATATATCAATTTGCCAATAAATCGGCATTACTTCAACTAGTTGATAAAGCGACGCGACCTAAATCAGATACATGTTTAGATCTTATTTTTGTCGACAATTTAACATGTATACAATCAGTAGAGCTACTACCTCAATTATGTACTACATGTGATCATTTAATCGTTAAGGCCAAAATAAACTGTTCTTCGGAACCTGTTCTAGAAACTCAGCGAGTCATATATAATTATAAGGTAACTGATTGGGATAATTATCGCTCGGAACTTTCATATATAGATTGGTATTCATTGATCCGTGACAGTTCTCTAGATGATGCAGTTTGTTTAGTACAAAATAAAATACTTGATATTGCACATTCCGTTATTCCTCATAAAACAATAACTGTGTCCTCTAGAGCTAAAGTCTGGTTCAATGAAAAGTTGCGTTTGATGCTATGTGATAAAAATAAAGCGTTTTATCGATATCAACGAAACAAAAATGATAAAAATTTTCTTTCTTATAAAGAAATATCTAGGTCGTTTGAAAAGGAATGCAATA
>CAJNOQ010003973.1:0-18612 GCA_905250885.1 Didymodactylos carnosus
TTTACTTTCAGAATTTGGACAATTATGACATTTTATTGCTGAGTTAGGAAGAATTGTTTCGCATAAAACGCAAACTGTCCGTTTATTAAAATTGTTTAAAACACCAGATGACGATAATAAATCTTCTGGTTTTGATGGTAAATTAACTGGTACAGGCAGCCAACTTTTAATCAGTTTTAAAATTTCATTACCACGTGACTTACAAACTTTTGAATTACGTAACCACCTTAATAATGTCTCCGTTGCATCGATGGTACGGATATTTGTATAATCGTGCACACGTGGAGATTCAGCAATTGTTTCACCGGCGTCATCAACAGTTTGGTTTGAACCAAAGGCAGACAGTTGTTCTGATGGCAGTTCTTCGTGATCATCTCCGTGCGATATAAACTCTGGCTGATCTTCAATGTAAGATAATTCATCATTTGAACTGTAATTATCGTCTCTACCTTGTGATTCATCATCGACTGTTGTTGTTGAATTGTTTTTTGACTTAAATTGCACATTGTAGTCCATAATAGTTGATGAATGATTGTTGGTATCATCACTGTTCACGATTTCAGGATCTGACAACGATGTTGTAGTAGATTGCTTCGACAAAGGAGTATCTTTGGGTTTGTCTGGTGCCCAAAGCTGGATATCACTAAGACCATAACGAGATAAGGTTTTATGTTTCCGTTGTTGAACTCTCTTTTTGTTTTTTGCTTTCGAGCATACTCAAGAGCATTATCCAGATACGAATAATCCATTTTGATTTTAAATCTTTCAATGATATACACAGAAGCACAATAGATCGTATTAGTAATTACAGTGTTAAAACAATGAAAACTTACGTAAGAGTCTTGTGTCTGCGACAGGGTTCCCGATTAGGGGGGGGCAGGGAGGGGCTTTCCTTGACATCGACTTCTTGCAGAAAGTCAATGTTATTTCTGCTACATTTCTTGCAGAAAGTTGATTTTATTTCTTGCAAAAAGTCAATGTATATAATTAATAAATCATAATTACCAGTCTCTGCCGCTAACGAAGAACCTCCGATTCACAGTATACTCAAACTCTTTTGCAAAAAAATCGACTTTCTGCAAAAACAATACAGACTTTCTGCCAAATTTTTAGCCCTTTGCTGTAATACAAGCACATAAGTTGCAGTAGTAGAAAAAAGTGATTCTGAAAACCTTTAGAAGCTTTACAAATCGATAAGAGTTGTTTTACTGAACTCTGTTCGATGAAGCCAGACACGAAAGAACAGCATTGAGAAAATAGATTAGAAGAATGATAGATATGAATTTTATGTTCAAACTGACAAAACAAAGAGCTTATGAACAATAACAGCTCAGGTCACACAAAGAAAGTGATGGGATCTTGTTTAAAAAACAAAAACGTGGATGGAACAGCTTACAGATCTTAGAATTAGTTCTCAAAAAGGAATGAATATGACAGCTGGAAGAAAAACTTACTTATCGTTAAGACAAATTCCTTATTTCTTCTAATACACTTTCTCAATGAAAGGAAGAGAGTAATTCTTAACTAAAATGGTGTCGAGCGTGAAGCAGTGTCAAAAAGAAATAAAACGGGTCTGACGATACCCTCTCTATAAAGCGCTATATTAAAAGTCTCTGAAAGATGATTTGACAAGTTGCACTTTTTACAATGCAAGTAGTAAAGAATATCACTAAAGTCTGGGAAACAAATCCTTCTCTCCACTTTAGTCTTCTGGTTGCTCTAGAAGTAGAAAAAAAACCAACGATTGCCGCTTGCTACATATGTAATTATCATTGGTTTGGCTGTACCATAATCCAATAAAACTGCACGCCTTCTTCTTCGCATTAAATGAGTTTTAAGTTAACCATGTCTGTTTAGAAACACTTGATTTAATTTATATATTGCTAGTCTATTTCTAGCTTTTGAGGTTATTTATAATCAATACACCGTACTAGAGAATTCATTGAGTATGTATGAGAATGTTTTACTCGGAAAACCCTTTTATTATCTGTGGACAGTAGGAAAAGATTCATCATGACCAATATCAAGTAGCACGATTATAAGCAGATATACATCAGGGAAAGTTACTTCCTATAAGATCATACAAATTAGTTTCATTTATCGCTTATATTATTACACAAATTATTAACAGTGTAATTTTAGATGAGATTATGTTATTTTCACCTGAAGATGATATCTTAGACGTCGAAAGTGCTAGTATTTACAAATAAATTCTTTTCTCCCAGTAATTCAGTGTATATATATAGTATTTTCCTTTTCTTTCATTCTCTTGCTTTTTTCAATCAAACAACATGTGTTCTATTTTTTCTCGTTCATGATATATCCTCGTGGAAAGAAATAGTTGCACACAGTATTTTTAAGATATTTTCCTTACAAAAACATACTTTTACAAAAGTAACCCCATATTCTGATAGCGCTTGGAATCCTCTACAATTCTGTATATTTATCTTGTCTTGCATTTATTTACTGAAAAACAAATTGAGTGCAATGACGCATTGTCAGATTCCTACGGACTGCATTTTGTTACTATTTCTTCAACTTGCTTTTTAAATTTATCATCACTATAGAAATTGCTTTTTATAAAAGTAATTATATATTCTGATAGCGCCTAAAATTCTCTATCATCCTATATATTTATGTCTTATCCTACATTTATTTGCTGAAAAGTAATTTGAGTACAGCGAAGGTACCCCCAACTGACAGGTACTAAAAAGGTGCATTTTTTCGCTACTTTTTTAGTTTTTTCCACACTATCTGTTCTAAAAGATTTTTTTACACGAGAAAGAGCACATTCAGAAGTACAAAAAGAACTGACTTCTCACTTTTGCAACCCTTTTTTTACGGAAATAGCAGGAAAAGAAAAAGGTTCAGGTGGAAAAAAATAACAGATTTTCAAAGTTTTCATTTTTCTCGTCTTTCGTATAATCTGCGTAGTTTTCTTGACTGAAGCTCTAAAATTAAAGGCTAGGTATGGTTTTGTAGAGCATTTCGCCGCGCATCTTTTTAAAAAAACATTAACCTTTCGGTCCTAAAGAAACACGAGGAAAAATAGAAAATATTGAGATGCCACACTCATTACAATTTCTGGGAATCTGACAATGAGGGGGCCGTCATTGCACTCAATGTATTTTTCAGCAAATAAATTCAAGACCAGATTTAAATATACAGAATTGTAGAGGATTCCAAGCGCTATCAGAATATGTGATCATTTTTGTAAAAGTATATTTTCGTAAGGAAAATATCTTAAAAATACTGTGTGCAGCTATTTTTTTCCACGAGGATAAATTAAAAAAACACGGCATCTTTGCATTCTGTTAATGTGGTCTTCTGGTATATTTC
Source organism: Didymodactylos carnosus (assembly GCA_905250885.1). Lineage (NCBI taxonomy): Eukaryota > Metazoa > Rotifera > Eurotatoria > Philodinida > Philodinidae > Didymodactylos > Didymodactylos carnosus. Next base: position 3,340 of record CAJNOQ010003973.1, read on the forward strand.
AAAAACAAAGTCAACAAATATTTAACAAGAGTCTAAAGTTCTGTTAAAATGTAGTTAGTTATCAGCAGACTTTATAATAAAAGGAAGATAGTTTGAGGGATTTATGGGCAAAAAACGTAATAAAATAGTTATAGTTTTAACAGCAGCTATAAACGACTTCATTCTTATTCAAAATAAGTTTTTCAAACAAATTTATTTACTTTCAACGTTTCGACGATTTGATCATCATTTTCAAGAAAGTTTTACAGTTAAAACACAAGGAAAGTAAATTGAATTGAATTATAGTATAGAAATGAGAATAAAGAAACCAATGAATCATTATACAAAAAACCAACATACACCGGTCTCCTTCTGAAATAGACGTCATCTGTACCTAATCTGTACAAAAGAAGTGCTATTTCTAGCATGGTGTATCATGCAATTCGAGTTTCGTCGTCTTTTCATATTCTCCATTCAGAATTCAATTTCATCAAAGCTGTTTCTATGTCTAATGGTTATCCATTGGCTTTCGTCGAAAATATCATGCGAAAAACGCTCAACAATTTTTATACGTCTTCAACACCTTCATCAACATCAAAATTAGCAAACGATAATAATAATAATGACGTTAATTGTACCAATCAAAACAATTTTAAACAAAATAAAGATGCTCCAAAGAAACAAGTTGTTCTCGTCAACATTCCCTACGTTGGACGTCCGACTATTTGATTAGGCAAACGATTGATTAGTATTGCAAAGCAACTTCGTCCACTTGTAAATGTTCAACCTATTTTACGTCCTTTTCCATCTGTCCAACTTACTTTTCTCGTAAAGATCCGATACCTAAAGAACTTCAGTGCAGCATCGTCTACGGTATCGATTGTGGGAATTGTCCAGCTTCTTACATTGGGAAAATTGAATGACAAGTTGCAAGACATTTTCATGGACATGCCATGCCTGAACCACCTTCTTCTCCTGATACGTCCATCACCATATCCTCTCAGCAACAATCAACCACCAAAATGTTTTGATGAACTACCTCTATTAGAAGAAGAAGTTCTTGAAGACGTAAAACAGAAATCCCAGCCTGAAATTAAATCGGCTATCCACCAACATGAATTTGATACCGGCCACAAAGCTGATTAGGAGCATTACAAAATTATTGCAAAAGATCGACGTCGTTACCCTCTTCTCATCAAAGAATCCTTGGCCATCATACGTCACCAACTGTTCGTTCGGTGCCGCTTATTGTATTTCCGAAAGGGCTCACCCAAAGGAAACCGACTGTGAAGATCAAAAGTAGTAGCGGGTGATCATTAGAGGATGTTGGGAGGGTTTGCTTGCTTTCTTAGTACTAAGAAAGCAAGTTAAACTAAATAATAGAGGTCTATACACGTTTTTTTATCTGTCAGTGTATAATGATTCATTAGTTTCTTTATTCTCATTTCTATACTATAATTCAATTCAATTTACTTTCCTTGTGTTTTAACTGTAAAACTTTCTTGAAAATGATGATCAAATCGTCGAAACGTTGAAAATAAATAAATTTGTTTGAAAAACTTATTTTGAATAAGAATGAAGTCGTTTATAGCTGCCGTAAAACTATAACTATTTTAGAAAAAAAGGAGTAGGGTAGATAAGACCCTGTCCTGACCCCCAAAATTTTCGTTTTTTTTGCATTGGAACCATGTCAGGGGATGCTCAGGAACATTTGCAGACACTTAGTTCCGCGAAATCTCCCGATCAGGTTTTTGAGGCCTGAGGTACCCTTCAGGACTTCTGGAGAGCTTTTCATTTTTGATTTTTTCCAAACCCATCTGGTAATATGTAATCGACCACGCTGACTACGAATGTCTGTATTAGAAGCGTCCGAAATGGTTTGATAAGGCGTAATCTTCAATTTACCTCAATTTTCTTGTTTTCCGCCAAGGGTATTTCAAGGTCCGCTAGCCGACGAAGCATCGAAAAACTAAAATAGATAGTGATTTAGATGTAGACTTTTATGCTGAACTCGAATATAAAATTAGAAAAGTTACAAAAGCTCAAAGTTTTTCGAAAATCGGCCAAAATTGATGAAAATCGTGTTTTCTGACGGTCTTTCGTCTCGAGAAACTTGTAGGCGAAGATGCAAAAGGAGAGTGCACATTTCAGATGTGGCGCTAGACAAAATTTTATCTTCTTACCAATGAATAGAGAAAACGTGTTTTTAAAGCAGAATAATTCACATACACGTACAGGGTGTTCCAAAAAAACTTACGCCCTCTATATTTATTAGCTTTCTTGTATTATAACTGAACTTTTTACCATTGGTTTAGTCGAATAGAGCAAAGATTTTTGAACAAAATGAGACGTCTCTAAGAGCTTTTCTCCTAAAATAGCATTCAATTTACGGAAGGACACATACCACCAAAATCGGGACAATAACGAGGAAACAAGAAAAATACGCTCTTAGGGCTTTCCGTAAATTGAATGGTATTTCATGAGAAAAGCTCTTAGAGAGCTCAGAGACGTCTCATTTTGTCCAGAAATCTTTGCTTTATTTGACTACACCAATGGCAAAAAGTTTAACTATGGGTGTACAGAAGAAAGCTAATAAATACAGAGGGGTAATTTTTTTGGGACACCCTGTATTTAGAAGTGAAAATACACATGTTTGTAAAAGTAGTTCCAATAAGCTGCATATTAGTCATTTCAACCAGTTTAACTCAACACCACCTTTTTCATATTTCATATTTGTCTGATCAAGCTATATCTGTATTGACATTGTGATAGTATACATAAAGTGCAGTTAACTGTATAAGATCATGTATCCATGGAATCAATCGTCGATCTGGCCTGCCACTAATAACCCTTACCACTGTTTCATCTTTTCCTCCAGTCACGTAATCTACATATCGATATAGTTTTGAGAACTACATCATCGGATCTGGCTTACAGAGACCTATAGATTATTATTTTTTTCAAGTATAATTGAATTTCTTTGCTATCACCTTTGGGATTAAGCTCGCTATAATACCAAACCCACGCCTTTTGCTGTTTCGGTTACAAAGTCGCAGTAAAAAGATCTGACGTAATTAAATTAAGTATTCGAATTTTCCTCGGGGTTATCACAGGTTAAACTATTGAAACTAAATAATTTTCCGTTTTCGACTAAAACAGATATTTATTTTCTCCACTAAAGTTACATATGCATATACTCGTCAAACTACACATGTCTAGACTGTTTTCCAATTGATTCAAGCTGGTCTGATATGAGCATATTGAATAACAATTATTGTTTTGTAAATTACAGTTCACACAAACGAAAATACGATGATGAAAAATCCTTTTCAATTGTGAAGCACTAATTCATACATACACGTGTTTATTGCCCACATCAAGTTTAGTACCAAAACTATTTTCTGTCGTACAATCCTCTTTAAGTAAATAATGGTATATAAAAAATTTATATAAACTCTCATTTGTGCAGATGTTTAGCATTCGACCAATATTCACCGCGCTACTGATGCGTCAATCACATTTTCATAGTCAAAAGTTGGGGTTGTTCAATGAAAAAACTATTCAAACAATAAAGGAAAAATATAACAACTACTATTAAATAGCAAACCAATGTGAAAATGGCGATAATAGTTGTTCAAGGTTCGGCTATGCGCAGATGCGGTAGGGACCTTCGGATGCCAGGGCGAAACACACCAAACCTTATGAATGTAATCAGTTCTTACAAAAAATCAAACGACATTTCTTTATTAAAAAAATATAAAAAACAATAGATATTAATCAATTTACGTATTCAATATAAATAAGATGAACTGTTCTATGGTTTTTTGATTTTATTCTTTAAAAAATAAAATATACTGAAAAAGTATCAGACAATAAAAAAGTTTTGTTTTTTTATTCGTCTTTATCCATTAGAAATAACATAACACACAACAATGTCCATACATCTAACAAATGTCAGCGTTGCTCCAAAAGTAACTAGAATCAAGAGAGGAAGACAATCAGTAAGTTAAAAAAGACATTTGCCTTTTATAACTCAAAATAATATCTAATTCTATTGCTTTTTCAAGCTTAATGATATTTCGTCGAGAACAGCAAATTCCTCTGCTGCTACTGCTGTAAGAGTAACACAAATTAAGCCAACTAATGTGGGTAAAAAACATGTAGAGGAAAGCAGTGAAGATAGTAGGAAAAGCATCACACAAAGTATTGTTAGTAATAAGGAGCTACATTCATCCAAGAGTAACAACAATAGTCCTACTAAACCCATTGTAAGAAGGCTGCACCGCAGCGAGAGCCTTTTTAGCATACAAGTAAGCTATACGTTCTAACATTTCACGGATGATGTTACGAAAAATGTTCGTCTTATTAGAATTCTATCATACAGCAGCAGAGAGCACATAAACACCAACAACCACAACAGAAAGATTTAATAGTTGAACAATATCCAATCGAGCAAAGGGAAGAGCCATCATCGCTTCCGCCATCATACTCACCTTCGAAGTCACTTCGAAGATCTACTGTAATTGTAAGTTACTGTGTAAGTGTGTTATGGACAAATGAAACAGAAATTTTTATTTTATTCTTTTTAATTTTTTAAAATAATGTTGACTAATATATCTTCTTCATTACCACCATCCACTGTAAAAGATGAGCATTGTTGCCGCAGTAGCACGGATGTTACAAGCCCAGTTTGGTGGACGAAAGCTTGGACTTGGGTAAACTTGGCAGGCTTGTGTCTTAAGCTCGGACTCGGTAGGGTTGGGCTTAAAAGAAAATTTTTACAGAATGTCGAGTAACCCAAGCATGAAATTTCATAAGAAAGAAGCTAGTTGCTCTTGCTGAAGAAGAGTCCGCTTCTCCATTGATTTCAGTTCAGAGGGCAAGTCAAGTAAAAAAGCTTCCACTTCAGATCAAGTGTGACTTTACTTGGTGTGCAATTTTTTGCGGTGTGCCTTGGCTTGTGACTTGCCCTGCTCTGCTGCAGCCAACTAAACGAGTAAAATTTAGCGACTGTAGCTGGCTGCCACGAGACAAACGCGCTAACCCGCTTCAGTACCAGGTGCGGCGGGTATATTGAATGATAACACTGAAGAAAAAAAAACCCAGGCGTCAAAAAAAAATCTAGTATCGCCCGCTTCATCTAGATTACTAGAGTTTTACTCGATTGCAAATACTGGGTAATGATAGCGGAAATCTAGTAATCGGACGATTGCTAGATTTCTTCTACTTGCATGCAACTATCGATTTATCGTCCGATAATCGAAGGATTTAACTATTGCTGGTTACACATGTAGACGCATCTAGTTAAAAGTCCCTTTTCCAACTAGTAATCTAGACGACAACTAGCCGTGTATTGCCCCATTACAGACGAAATGTATCTAGATTTTTCCCATAGATGATGTTTGCTTGGGGAATAAGTACCTTCGAATTCTGTATACATTATAGAGATAAAATAAAACAACTATGAAATAACAGAAAAGACCTTAGATATGATTAAAGGACAAATGACTAGATTCTCATCGAAGAGTCAATGAACAAAGGTACTTGGTTTTTCTTTTGATGAAAAGAGTGATATATAACTTTTTGTCGAAGCAGAGCGACATATCTCAGCTAATGATTTGTAATAAAGCATCCTTGATTGCACGAATTCGAATTTTCTGCCAACAATGAGGCGACGAAAAGCAATGCGGATAACGCTGAAAATAAGAAACTGAATTGACAACATCTGACTTCGTTGTTTGTTATCTTGCAAAAGTTTTGTCCCAAGACCAAGCCAAGCCGAAGCTCGATCCAAGCCGACCATTTCAAGCCCGATCATCAGCCAACTTCAAGCCCAAAACACGACCCAAACTCTAGCTTCAAAAGCCCAAGTGTTTGGTCTTGTGACATTCGTAGCAGCATCATTACCACTACCACCACCACTGAAGCTAACAGCGTAAGCAATTCAAACATTTCGAGCAATGCTCAGCTATTAGTAAGTTGCATTTATACTAAATCAGTAGTGCCGGACCTGTCTTTTTGCTTATTTTTTCAAACTAAGTCACAATATAACAGTTTCAAGACTGCTGGTGCTGCTGGTAAACGACATCTACTATACAAAATAGCATCATCGGAAGAAGAACAAAAGAAAAAGAAATATAAACGATTAAAACGACTAAGGTAAAAAACAACACAATTTATATGCAAAACGAAGAATGTGATTTAACGTTTTTTTGTGTATATATTAGATTGTTCTGTCATATACCATGTGGCTGTTGTTGTACAGCAATAGCAGTACTGTTTCTGTTATCTGTCATTGCTGCTGCGCTCATGACAATATTTTTACTAAGATCAAACTCAAATACAACAATCACAACAACAATTACCACTTCCACTACCACTACTTCTACTACCACAACAATAGATCCGTATCGTAGTTGTATAGATCTATCACCGGCGAACACTAGTACATGGGGTATGTTCTCTATCCTTATAACTTTGGTTGTTCTCTCACACGATATTTGTGCTATTGCGAACTGGCACGTAGAAAGTTAAATCTAGTCGAGTTCTTCATTCATATCCATAAACATTATGAGTTTGTGAATTCTAAGGATCTTAAAAGAGGAAAAATAATTAGCAGAGTCTGTCAATAAGAGTTAATTGACGAGAATCTGTTTTTAATCATACTGTCATCAGAGTCTGACTTTGTCAACGACACCGGTACTTGTGCGAAGTACAATTGCAATTTTTGTTTTATATTTTCAAAGTTAGTCTTTGAAATGTGGCTAGAAACTATTCGATTGTTTACGTTTTTCTTTTGACTGCATCTTGTATCTATCTACCAAACAAAATATTTCATTATGTCCCTCTGTTTTTCTTTTCTACTAACTTCTAGGTACAAGTAATCATACATACTTTGGTAATGAACATGCTCTATGCAGTATAACATGTTTATCATCATCGCCCCCTCTATTCACTTTAACTATATATCAAGCATTCTATGGTACGAATAATGTTACGGCTAATTGTTCATGTACAATGATGAATGTTACAGCAATTGTTCAAGCAACATGTACAAATTCATCATGTAGTTTTGCAATAGAAAATTCACTTTTTACTGATACGTGTTATAATCATTTGAAAATATTTTGGATGTATTATACGTGTACATGACTTAAATCTTTTAATCATAGCGTAAAAAACGTGACTTTTGCGCATTTATACCGTTATGTCATCTGTTTAAATCCGAGAAAGCACAATGGCAAGTCGGTTTTTCAGACGTTAGAGTAAGTCTAGAAAGAGAAATGTCCTTTTGAAGTAAAGATCAACGTTACAACAACAAATCGGTCTTTTTAACGACCACCGAATCATACACACTGGAAATCCTCCTCAACCAATTATCAATTTCGTAAAGATTGATTGGTTTGGTGCTGTCTTCAAAGACCCTCTGAAGTTTCGGTAAAAAGAATTGGAATCGTATTTTTGAATCTTCCGATGCTAAATCTAATTTAAATTTGTTTAATATCGATTTATGTAAGGTATATCGACTCTACGGCGGCGAAATTCTTTCCGAATTTCTAACAGTGTTGAAATTTGTAGTTTTCATTAAGGGATAAATTGGTGTGAACGGGAATAAATTTCCGTAAGATAGAACAGACATTCTCGCGGAAATTCTCATGTAAAAGCGAAATTTTCGTGCTGATTTGATTTGTACTTGCGTTGAACAGAGAAATTACAGTTTTAGACTTATACTATTGAACATGTTGCGCAGTCACACGCTGGTCAGAGGTATGTAAGAAAAATGTCCAAAGACAAAGATTACTAAATGTTGTTTAAAATAGTATTTAGCATAGCTATGGGGAAGTTTTGAGATGATTCACAGTCAGATTAGACATTCAAAAACATCCGCGTTTTTCGTAAATTTAAAAATACTTCAGAAATTTAGTTAAAAAAATTGTTTTCTTTCGAGAAATAGAACTAAAATCACTAAGTTTTGGTACTAATTGACCGGTTTTTCAACTTAAACATGTGGCGAAGATTTTATTTTTATTGAAGTGTTTCATCACTTTTTTTACAACATAAAATAATAACAAATGTTTTATTCAGTAGTTATGGTTTTACACGCAAAATGCGGATAGTATACTTACAGTATATAGCTACTTTGCAATTCACTTATATAAATAAAAAGTTAAAAACTTAGCTAAGTTGCCTTTTGATCAGAAAAACTATCTTGCTCGTTTCGGCTGATTATTTCAGCTCCAAATTCTTGCCCGGACGATTATACGGTATCAACAAAGCAGTACCAAGTTGACAATAACTCGATTCATGTTTATCAAAATTACTCATTTGTCTATACGGCAACTACCTCATTCACAGCGTTCACGTTTGCCTGCCGTAATGATGGCGGCTCTTGGTATTTAGATGATGTATCCATGGTTGTATTTGGAGGTGGACCAGAACTAATTGAAAATGATGGATTTGAATTCGAAGATTTATCATTTTGGGATTATTGTAATCCGGGTGATGATGAAATATTGGGTTGGGACTTAACAGCTGAAGCAAATGTAAACAGCGGTACATTTGCTGAAACATCACCAAATTTGAAACTGTTATATTAGTCAAGAAAGCCCACTAATTCTTACACTGTATAATCGCGAGGCTCATGTCAGCTTGAGACTCATCAGGCTCACAACTATAATAGATCGCGAAATGTTCAAATAGTATTATTTTGACCTTTGTAAAAGATCTTATACATTTACCACTCAGCGTAACTATATTTTAACACAATTAACTAACAAAGAGTTTCGATGCCAAGCAATGCAGAAGTTGTCACATAGTGAATTTTTTATGATTAAAAGTTTCAGCATACAGTAGTCTACAATCAAGTTTTAAGGCGCAGAAATATTAAAAACTAAATAATGAACTATTTCTATCAGTTCCAACATTAGCCTATGCCTAACATCGTTTTGAGATTCTCGGGCTTAAAAAGTGTCAGACAGGCATCTCTTCTAGGATTCGCTGTAGTTCCTGAGCTTGGTAGCTAGCGACCTAGCACTTTTGTAGACGTGTAGAGCGATGTCTAAGATATCGAATGGTTAAATTTGAGCTAAAAACCTGTAAATTTGCCAGTGAATTGAAAACATTTGGCAAGATGTCCAGATAAGGTTTACCGCCTGTAGGTCAATCAATCAATAGGTTTTTTATTTGAACACGAATGTGTCTAGGCTGTTACAAAAAAGGGAAACTTAAATGAATGTATCTCCTATGTAAGGAAAAGATTAAAAAAAACAAAAAACCAAGGGAATGTTGCACATAAAAAGAAAAAACTTGAAACGGAGAATTACATGTTCTAATTACCGTTGTAAGAACTACATATTTAAATACAGTCTAAGCCTTCGCCTAAATACTTCTATGGCAAACTAGGATATCACGGATCGCGGCAACAGATTCCACTCGATACATATGCGGGGAAGAAAAGAGTGTTTTGTTGCTTCTAAGCTTGTTTTAGGGATGGTCCACTGGCACCGATTATTCAGCCTATCCGACGTCCTGCTAGTTAAAGGTGTGATTATGCTGAATCTTGAGAGAGCGCTGTTTCCTATTATAATTTTATGAAAATGTAACAAACGAAAATATTTTCGTCGTTCACTTAAGCCAGGAAAATTTAATTTGTTCAGTAATAACGAACTGATCGTTTCATAGTCGTTTCATAGTCCATGACTGGCATTATGCACGTTTCAAAAATGTCAAGACGAAGAGAAGTTGGTGCAGTGTTAAATGTACGGTGCATTGCGCCTAACATCTGTCTACACTTTTTGGCTACATTAGAAATATGATATTTCCATGTTAGATTATGCGATAAAAAAGCTCCTAACAACTTAATATTGTTTTCCTTGACCAGAGCCTGTCCTGGTAAAAAGAGTGGACTTCCTAAAGTAGAAGGCGGTATAGCTGTTGAAAAGGGCTACGTTATCGATGTTTGATTTTATTAGCATTTTGTCACACCAATCAGGCATCGCATCCAGGTTATTTTGAGCATTTACCGAATTAGTAAAATCGTGTACAGGGACAAGAAAAAAAACATCGTCGGTTGTCATTTCAGTTTTCCTTTCCGATACATTGATAGCTCCAAGATTTTTCTTTTCCATTACTTGTCATCAAAACTCTTTGTTAGTTAATTGTGAGTAGCGTATCTTTTTTAATACTTTAATAATAATATATACTTTTTTAATACGGAGCAAATAACAACAGGATAGGTTGAATGATGAAAGCAGTTCGAACAATGACCACACTGACTATTTTAAGGTAAATTTTCGACTTTTATAGTCGTTTTCAAACAGAGTTTCACCTAGAGTATTTTGTAGACAAACCGGAAGTTAATAACGATTGAGTGAGAGAAAATGAAAAAATAAAAGTCTTGCAGTAGAATAGTTTATACAACTGGAAATTTTGTTGGCCAAAGTTTTTATTTGGATGATACCGTACAATCATGTTTGGTATAGAACATTATATTTTACACCGATATCTATGTAGGAAAAAAGTAACCACCCTTTCAAAACCCACCAAAACAAGTGAACACTTAAAAGATTTAGAAAAAAATTAAACCAGAACAAGTTAAACACGTAAAGAGAATAGGGAAAGCACTACGGCAAAATTATCAACATTAGATACAAATCAAAAGAGGAAAGCATGCGCTCAGTACCTTTTGAACAGGTCCGAATTCAGAATTTTATCATCAACGTCAATTAATAAAGTAGATTCTTAATATTTGTTGTCCTCGATAACAATAGTGTGCCCAAATTCGGAGAACATTCTTAGTATATAAAGCCAGGGTTTATAGCACAAGATTTTTTCTAAAATTCTTGTACAAAAATCAAAATACAGCTGTACTTATCAAAGAATCTCTCGCAATTCGGTCCATGCTTCCTGTACTTACGAGGGAACATATGTAACTGACCAATCGTTTTTTCAATGAAATCTAGTGGGCTATAGGTAAAAAATAGTGCTGAATCTGAATATCGGCATAAGACGGGCCGCTAGGCCTTGCGAGTACCGGATTTCTGGGAAACCAGGTTTCCAGAGCCAGAAACGTTTTGTTCTAAACCTTTTTTCTGATCTGTCTCGATTGTAGAGCACATCGAGAAACCTATAAAAAAACTAGTTTTCAAAATTTTGGAACTCCTCCACAGCCCGCCAGACGGACTTTTCTTCTCTTTTCCGTACGCTGAGGTTTTTCGAGGGAGCAAAAACACTTTAAAAAATCCCAAAACTAGTTTTTTATAGGTTTAAGAAAAGAAGAAGAAGAGAAAGAGGGTGAATATATGTGCTATAAAGGGCTACCGAATGGGCTATATCACACGGATTAGTTAGTGAAGTACGGTGTTGTAAACAAAATCAGACCTAGAATGGTTATGATATAAAAAAATGCAAAATTTAACAAGCTTCAAATTGAAATACATTAAATTTTTTAGAATGTATACTATTAAGCAGTTATATGCTGAATAATATGGCTGTCCTGATTTTTATTTCGGTGGCTATCATGGTTAAGCTATTGAACCATGCAGATAGATTCGTGCCGAAAGATTTGCATGGCTCAAGGAGTTTCCAACCTGATCTGTGGGAAATAAAAATTCCATTGAAGTTTCTGTCATCCAGGTTTTTGGAAAACCAAAACCCTAGAAAACTAAGTCCACGAATTCGAATGTTACTTTTTGTGTAACAGCCTCATCGTGTACAGAAAACATTCCTGAAAAAATCAAGATGTCTCTGATCTCTCTGCAGTACTGTTTCGTCAAATAACATTCAATTTGAGTGGAAAGATTTATGATAGCTAAAAACTATCGGAAAGACGATCGAACAGGTGCTTACGACAATCGATTGTATTCAACCACTACATCGTTAATACAATCAAAAGTGGACAATTTCGGAAAATCTGTATACACCGTGTTAGTCTGGATAAAATCGCTATCAATATGACAGAAAGAAGCAACATAATAAAATTACAATGTCTGATCTGTAATCAGTTATCTTCACCAGTTTTCAAAACGATAGTACTTTATACTAGGTTCGCATGTGATTACTCAAAGAACGACCCAAGATAATTTGACAACGTCAATGACATTTGTTTTCTTTCTTTAAAAAACAAAAATTCAATCGGATCAATGACGTCTGAACGGAGTCGCAGTTGAAAACAAGATTTTCTGCTAGTTTGACCTCATAGACTTTTGCACAGAACATGTAATTTCCATTCAAATTCAAAAAAGATTTGAACTTCAGAAGTAACCAAACGTGAAACTTTTATTACTATTCATTTCGAAAAATGATGCCTGAGCGTATTTTTTGAATAACTCGACAACCAAGAAGGGATAGAGACTTGCGATTTTCGCCATTCGATAGCCAATACTTTAAAGTACGTTTTCATCAACAAAACAGCTTTGAAATGATTTCTCAAAAACCTGTTTTCTGTAGTATTCCAGTACAACCATTTCATAACCCGGAAATTTAACGCAGCAACATATGGAAGATTTGCGAACCATATGTACCGTTTATTAGAAAATTTTTTCGAAAAAGTCATGTTAAACTAAAACGAATCTGAGTAGTGGAATTGATAAGTGGATTTTCAGAGAGAGACGTACAGAGAAAGCGTAACGGGACATTTTAACAGGAAAGTTGACTTTCAGTCAAAACAAGAATGGAGTCTCGATATTTTTACTACAGCTATAATTACACTAGGTGCTTGTGTGGTAAAAAGACCTTTCTTTAAAACGAAGTGGAACAGATTTTATAGCGAAAACAAACGTTAAAGCGTAAGGGGACATTTAGTAAAGCAGGAACAGAAACTCATTGTTTTTCATTTTTCTCCGAATCGAAAGTTTTGAATTTTTTCCTTCTAATCATAGATTTTGTATTTTCTGAGCTTCTTTTTGGCTATTTTCAAGTTTGATTTTGAAGAAGTCTCCAGGGCAAAAAAATGCTCAAGAAGCATGACGGGACATTTTTTCCGTTTTTTGTAATCATGCGTTTTCAGACCTAGTTAATCAAAACAAAAAGCTTTTGACGGCGAAGATACTGTAGATTTGTAGCCCAAACTGTCCTCTATTCGATCATTAAAAAAATGTTGGAAAATGTTTTGGAAAAAAAAATAGCGAAGCGCTTTTAAAGAGACTCTACATCAGGACCATCCTCTAATTCGTGAAAATTGGAATTTTTTTTCCAAATATCTCAGGATAGAATAGAGATAAGAAAGTGATTTTAGCAGCACAACTAGACGGAAGTTTTATGAGTAAAACAAAAAGAATTTGTTGAATTTTGATACGTATAACAGGGGCTATGAGCTAAACCATAAATTATACCAAAATGGTATATAGGGATCGCAACTCTCCATATTCATTGTTTTTCATGTATACTGTTTTTTGAATCTACTGCAAAGGTGCACTGTCTTTTGAATATAATTGGTTCATTGGTGGAACTGATCATACCCTTTAAACGCCGTACACCCCGCAATTAGTCATCGGTTCTTCATTCGCATTTTTATGGATTTGAACTATTCTGAACTTTTATCAAGTTCTAATTTTGCATCCGTCACCAATAGTTGTGCAATCAGCTGTATTATCAGAATTTACAAACATTTTTTTGATATTCAACATTTAGTTTGAACGCTTTAAAATGAGCATTTTGTACCTTTAATACGGTTGAACTCATTACGCTAGAAAACCGGTAACGCTGTCCGGAGGTGAATTTTATTTTATTTTTATTCATATCGCACTCGAAAGAGCATACAAAATAACCACTAATCCTGCAATAACTCTTTCTGAAAGGGCTTTTTAAGAAAACTGGAGGCCAAACACTCTGTTGAAGGTCATTCGTGTCACCAAACGTGAATTTTCACAAATTTTCGTATTTTCTCAAAAACTATCAAATACCTATGATTGGTTCATGGCTCCAACGAATATGGATCGCGTATATTCGTTGTTTTTCATGTATGCTGTTTTTTAAATTTACTGCACAGTTTTTATAGTATTCTTATCGATTGTGTCTAATAGGATGTTTATTTGCTGACCTACTTGATGCACTTGCTTTCGTCTTTTAATCGAAATAATGCTTTTGACATTATCAGTGAGATATACCATTGCTATTGACACCAGGGCTAATGATATCGAAGTAAAGATGTAACTAATTCGAAAATGATAAATGGGTAGTTTAGCGAATAAAGCGCAAATAATGAAAAACATGTACGGAAAACCGCATATAATAATAATTAAATTTAGAATAACGATTCGTTTTAACGTGCATAATTCTCGTTTTGCTCGATTAACAGCAGATGTTGTTGGAACAAATGTAACCGTTCGTCTACTAATCTTTTTTACATAGTTGATTAAAAGCAAATAGATGGAAACCATTGCTGTTAATGGAAAAGAGTAAACGACAACTCCTATACATAGCATCACTATAGAATTATTCAAGGGAATCTGGCAAATAGCATCGGCAACGATATATTGAAATTGACCTGTGAACAGCAATGTGAGAGGAAAACAGATACCAATTAGCCACTGTACGACAACTATACGACCGTAAAAGCGATAAGTGTGTAGATACTTTTTTGTATTATACACCACATACAAATAATGATAAATTGCTTGTAACAAGAAAGAATAGTTTAATAGTGTATCACCGACATATCCAAAATATCCTCGAACAGCACATAGTTCAAGATTAAATACCGATATTTGATTCATATCTGTTTTGTACATGTGAATGATCATGGATAATACGGCACAGGCAATAATAATCACGGTTAAACATGTATTACATCCGAGAAAATTAATAACCGTTCGAATACGTCGATTGAATAAAACAATCAAAATAAATAGCAATGAGAATATAAGAGCAACAACACATGATACAATCATCACCATGTCAGTAATAATCTGCCATAATATTACCATTCCGTAGAAATAAGATGGATACAGTTATAACCATAGAAATGACCTCGATCAATACGTGCCAATTGCACTACCGTGGAATGTGCTTTTGTGAGTTAGAAAAATAATAACTTGATCTGAAATGTGACAGAAACTTGTTTAATCATCAAAAATCAACCGTCTTACCAGTGCTGTTCGGAGTAGACAAGGAATTAGATTAAAGTGTAATATTCTTTATATTCCTAGTTCAAGCAGAGCTGTTAGAATACACAAAAAATGTGTAAGATGAAATGTACTGCATGAATATATTGTTATAGTGTAAGTGTAAGTTAAAAGTGGGCTGATCCTGACACTCGAGACGTATTAGTTTTCATGCTTTTCATACTATTCTACT
>CAJNOQ010003974.1:0-18611 GCA_905250885.1 Didymodactylos carnosus
ATCAGATAAAAGTGGTAAAACATATGAACAAATATTGAAAACAATTATTGAACAAGCAAATAAATATAATATTGTTGTTGAACCAAAACGTGCTGTATCGGATTTTGAACAGGCAATATTTAATGCAGTGAGTAATATATTTCCAAATCGTAAAATTTCTGGTTGTTTTTTCCATTATTCGCAAAGTTTGTGAAGACCCATACATGTACATAACAATTGAGTAACAGATAGGTTTGTGCGTCGTGTAAAGCTGCATCGAATGGCACATAAGACTTTTCTTGAAACTTGTTTCAGTCTGAGAAAAGTACGAAAAACGCTTCGCGATAGGTTCGCAGAGCTATTGTTCAAAGCCAATCGATTTTCTCAAAGATATCAAGTCCGAACGGGAACCATTGATTTAAACTAACATATTTAAATAATTTTATGTAAATAATCAAAGCTATATCATACTGTTTTATAATAGTATATGATTCTATTCCGATTTGTAGACTAAATTGAATCAATGAAAATGCCTTCGTTTGGCAGACAATTTAATTAATTGTTTTCCCTATTGAAGAGTTTGATCATATTGATCATTATTACCATAGGCTACGTGAAGAATATAAACAATGAAATTTTCTTCTGTCGATTTTCTAATAGCTTATGGAAGGACGGGTGTTCATACGGTCGCAAATCGGCCCACTCGGATTTTTCTATCTGAATATGTTGATTTGAATAGAAATATCATATTTAAATTAGTTTCTATCATTTTTCAGCGAAAAAAGTAAAAACAGACGCTAAAAACATTTTTTTTCTTTCATTATTGCGAAATCGTACTTACCATTACTTATACCAATCGTACTTCTGCCAATGGCACTTATGCCAATCGTACAGGTGAAGTTAGCAGCAGCTTTTCGGAATTTATCTTGATATTTTTTGAGGAGATGTACACTAAAAAATATCAAGATAAATTCCGAAAATCTGCTAATAACTTCACCTACATAATTATATTTCGTCTCAAGAATAAATGGCGCCGGACAATCAACTCTTACATAAAGTAACATTTTAGAGAATACTGTTTATAGGAGAGATATTCGTTTTGGAACAATTTTTACGACCTTAGTGTACGACCTTCATACGAATGTATCATCATAACTCGTAGTTTCCTTTTGCACAATTTAGTGCAATGGGAAAATGCGTAGTTGGAGAAGTACAGCGTATGAAAGGTCGGAAGATCGAATCCAGGAGAAGAACACCTAAAAATTGTTCCAAAAAGTAACATTTTGTGAACAATTTGAGGTTGATTTGGTTTTATCAGCCTACACTTTCTTAGTAGTAGTATTCTCTGCCACTCACTTTCATCATCTTCAAAGTAGTCTAACCCTTTTCCTTTTGATTCTAATATCAACATTGTTGTAAAAATACCCAAAAACTGAATAGCCGCAAATATTCCGAGAGTTTGTGGTAAAAATGCATTCGTACCACCTACATTAATTAGAACATTGAAAGCAAACGCAGCTAAAATTGCGCCAGCCTTCCCTGCAGCAGCTGAAACTCCGTGAGCTGTCACACGAAATCTTTTAGGGAAAACCTCCGCTTGAATAATGAATTTTGTAGTATTCGCACCAAATTGAAAAAAAACTGAAGGAGTACGACGAACAGGACGATGAATGCAGGTAATACATGTTCCTTGAGGGAATAATAAGCAGCAGCTATTATCGTGCAAAGAATGATTTCTATAATAAAACCCATATACTGAATTGTTCTACGGCCCATCTTTTTAAGAAGAAATACTGTAAAATAGTAGCCTGGTATCGATCCTAACAAGGTAATGATAAGATTTCTGATCGCTTGTTTCCATAGTGTATTCCAAGGCGATGTGTTCGTGGGTGCAAATCTGATCGCCGATAAAACCAACGATAGACCGTAAAAAGCAACATCAAGTGAAAACCATGATAACGATGTGCCAAGACGAACTTTGAGGTGTTTCCATTTTGAAAAGTATTGGCCAAAATCGCGCAAATGATGACGTTTGTCGATTGTTTGTCTTTATTTGTCTAGTTTGTTAATGTCTTCCTGATCCGGAACTTCTACCACGGCTGCCGCATGTTCTTTTTCATTTTGTTGCCCTAAACTGTTATTGTTTTTCATTCTCATATATTTAATTCCTCTTTCCATTTTGGCTTCATCTTTGAGAACATTTTTAGCAAAACGAGGAGACTCCAGTAAGGTGAAACGGTGGTAGATAGCAAATACTGCTGGCAACACACCCACAGCAAGCAAAATTCGCCAGACATAATCAATATTCATTTGATCAGCTTCAATTGCATATTTAAAATGGCTAATAGAATGATATCGACACGTGCATCAAAGAACTGCCCCCAACCTTGCATAGAAAATGTCAAAGCAACCATTTGACCCCGACGGCCGGCTGATGATCATTCCGATGAGACTGTAGCCGACATGGGATAATCTCCTCCTATTCCAATTCCTAAGAGTAGACGCCAAAATCCGAGAAAGCCAAGTGTTTCAATCCCCCTGGCAGCTGCTCCCCACCACGCTCACGCGATTGAAGAACGTTAAACGTTTAAACGTAAGATTTCAATGCTTTCTCATAATCACCTTGATTATCATAAACTGATCCGATGTTATTATATGTTGTTGCAATATCAGGGTGATTTGGTGGAAGTGAAATCAAATAGATTTCAAGAGATTTTTCATAAGATTTCAATGCTTTCTCATAATCACCTTGATGCATATAAACCAGTCCGATGTTATTATATGTTGTTGCAATATCAGGGTGATTTGGTGGAAGTGAAATCAATCGAATTTTAAGAGATTTTTCATAAGATTTCAATGCTTTCTCATAATCACCTTGATTGTCATAGACTGTTCCGAGGTTATTATGTGCTAATGCATGATCACTTTGATCTAGCGAGGTGTCATCGTGCAACATATGGAAATATTGCTCTGCTCTACTATTTTCACCCATTCTGATCAGCAACATACCCAGCGTGTTCAAGTCGTTCGATTCACCAAGTTCACGCTTTATATGGTTTGTTAACAGGCTTAACTCTATGTCTTCGTCTCCATTCAGTTCTAGTCGGACATTCCAAACACCTTCTTTATGGAGACAATTCGAAACACGGTGCCCATCGAAAATAGAATTTCGTCTTCTGCACTAAAATCACTCGCCATTTTTATATTTGAGAACGGTTGTCTACATTTCTCGGTATCAACCATCATTTCAAACAGAACTGACGCAATATCGGATCTGCCTAATGAGCTGCGAGCAAACCGCATAGCAACAGCTTCTTGAGCACTTGTGGACAAGAAGCTGTTCATCGATAAAAGTCCTCCTACTTTCTCTATAAATCTCTCAAAGCTGATTCAAGTGTAATATGAGTGTCTTTACGTGACGCTCTTATACCTACCCTGATTGCAAAACAAAAAGGTGAATAAGTATTTGGTCTAGAAATTCCTGGGCGAATTTCCACTTTCTAGAAAATCCCTGGGGATTTTCTAGTTTACAGAAAATCAAAATCGAATATCCAGATTTTTGGAAATTATTTACAGAAATTCGATTGATTTCTATAAACTGAAAATTAATCCAAGATTGCAATGTACTCACGTCGTCATCAATGGTGTCAATACTTTTCAATAACTAAGTACTAATTAGCTTTTTGCTTCCTGCTCACTCTGAGGTTTAACTCTACGCTATTCGACATTAATAAATGTGACCGCTCCCACTCTACTGTACACTATTTATTCTTTTACATCCTCCACCTGTGGAATATAGAAGAATTAGGCTTCTCTTTAAAAAAAAGCGCAGACTATCCAGGTCAAAAAATCAGATCAAGATCATACACGATCTTATAAAATCTTACGAAAAATCATAGAAACGGATCCATCTTATAAAATCTTATAAGATCTTACAGCAAGATTCTTTGACCTGAGTAGAAAAGCCTAAAAAAAGAATTTGCGAGAGACAAAGGTTTTATGTGTATTTTATGAACTCTCTTAAACTGTCAGAAGTTCCTTTCGATGATATTCTCCAGAATCCTTCTGAAAGAGTTTCGAAGTGCTAAAAATCAAAAAGCGCAATCGAAAATCACTAAAAAACCGAAAAAAACGTTTAACGCTCTCAAAGCCTTCAGGAAGGGTTTTGGAAAATAACATTACACGTTGCCATTAAGAGTTATAGAAAGTTCATCAAACCCTTCGGCCCTATAAACCCTTTTTTAAGGATTCTCTGGTGTATACGCTATCTTTTACAGAGTTTTAACGTGAAACGAATGGAAGAAACCAGCATTGGAAAATTTCAAAAGTCTACCCAGACAAAAGTTAGATATAAATGTTTACTATAGTGTAAAACATTTTCGGCCAAAATATAGCATTATGAGAAATCTAGTTTGGATTATATTAATTGCACGACCTCGCTCCTTACGTCAGCTATGGCTCCTAAACTTCTTGAGATATAACCAAGGGGGAAAGCACGGAATCCTGAATTCCCCTGGATTCCAAGGATTTCCTATGATTCTTTGGGATTCTCTAGGATTCGCTAGGATTCTGAAGGATTCCATAGGATTCTCTTCGCTTCCTTAGAACTCCTCTAGAGTTTGAATAAACTTCTAAAACTGTCAAAGGACACCATCTGTATCACCCTCAGGTTTCAATACTGATATCTCTTTTTCATTTTGCTTTATTCGATTCGTTTAAAGTTATTAATATATTATATATCGATGACTCGTTGTTTGTTTGCTGAGTTGTAGTTCATAGGATCACACTACTTCTACTAAAAGCTTTTAGACCGAGCCGTTCTCCTCATTTATCTATCAATAGATTCAGATCGATTAATCTTTGTTAAGTATACAGCATATACTTAGCGCACTAGTCCAGAGCATGTTTTGTGCATAGTTCTATGCACATGTTTTGTTTTTTATTTTTATTTTCGGGTGGTAATATAGTTTCCAGTCCATAGCCTACTTCTTTCTCTCCTTACCTATATTTGTTATCATTGACTAGTCCT
Organism: Didymodactylos carnosus; assembly: GCA_905250885.1. NCBI lineage: Eukaryota > Metazoa > Rotifera > Eurotatoria > Philodinida > Philodinidae > Didymodactylos > Didymodactylos carnosus. The sequence goes on from CAJNOQ010003974.1 coordinate 5,009, forward strand.
TATCTCTGGTTATTTTTTTATCTTATTCTTGGTCTCCTTCTTTTCTTTGTTCGATTCATACTCACCGTCTCTCTCTATGATTTTCTTTTCGATATAATATATATTCGAGTGTACAGTGTTTTTCTATTATTCATTCGGAGGAGGAGCAGTTAAAAGTAGTCAGGAGTTAGTCGTGTTTAGTATTGCATCTTAGATCGTATTCTTGATCGCTTCTTCATCGTTTTATACTCTTCGTTTCTTTGTGTTTTTTATTACTATTTTGTAAAATATATTCATTATCAAGTGGCATCATACTAACAAGACAGGTGAGTGCATCGCGCCTTCTCGTCTTTCCTTGGGAGCAGCAATAGTCTAACGTTAGAAGTCAGCCGTCCGGGGACGAAAAGTTAGCAACCTTATCAGATATCTAAGTATATAATTGCATCATTGAGATTCTTTTATTAATGAAAAATATTTTATATTTTTGATATCAATAATCATATAATTGATGCCTCAACACACGAAAATGTTCGAATCATTTTTTATTTAATTTTACTTGCTGTTTTCCATAACTAGTGATAACCTATCGGTTGGCAGACGATCATTTTTGTCGGTCAACAGCCATACTGCTGACTGTTTATGTAAGAATTTCATCGTATCATTAATTTTCACTTTGAAATATGAGTTTGCTAAATCAGGATTAATTTTATCTTTGATGCGCGTTACAGAAAAAATTGTTTTTATAGATTGAACACGTTCAACATTTTCATCATTATCAGATGCAGCATCCTCGTCTTCATCGGTACTAATATTATTATCGTTGTCTTCATCATCGTTATTTTCATATTCACAATCGTCTGCTTCTGAACTCATGTGGTCGTCATCGTGTATTGTTCCTGTTAAATTATTATACACTTTTGACTTCGAATTTACTTCATTAAATATAAATTTACTTAATTTTTCTAATTTATAAATTTGCTATTTTTTTCATAATGCTGTTATTCCTAAATTTTCAATTAATTCAACTGATGCTTCATATAATTCTGATATAACCTGTTCTATATCCAAATAATCAACATCATCTAAATTTTGTATTGTAAATAAATCATTGTTAGTTTTACGTTTATGATGAATTGGAAATAATATGCGTCCACCAGTTTGATTTGTTAATTCATTACATTTTATTTTATTTAGTAATGATAGTTTTGCAGCATGCCGAAGGAAATCATGAGTTGTGAACTATTGTGGAATAGGCACCACTTAACGATCTTGCATTTCAGAACATTCCTACACAAGATTGTGAATTAAATAAAAAAATATATAATGATTCTTTTGGTAATTGTTTTTGTTGGACTATTAATATCAGATATAATAAATTATGAGCATTTAACTCAACTGATAAATACGCTGTTCTTGTTACAAAATGTTTATCTTTATTTACTGGTGTTGATGATTGATTTTTAAATATTTTATCTTTTTAACCATGCTAGCCATAGACGACAGACAAAAATAATTATCCACGCTGATTTTAAACCTAAAAGGAAAAAGATTATATCAGCACCAAAGTCGCTCTTTTTTGTTTACATCATATATTACAAATTAGGCGAGATAACGTGTTACTTGTTTTCAACGTGAAAAGAGCGAATAATGATCTTTCTTATGATAAAAATCACATCATCCTAGATCTTTTACTTTTCGAGATATTATTAAAAAAAGAATATACTAACTTTTTGAAAAATCGATCTTAACTCACGAATATTTTAGCCATTAGATTGTTGATAAGACTTGGAATTTCCACCACGAGGGAGTAAATTTGAAGCGATATCAGTTATTTGTATTTATCCAATAATATTCTGTCAACTATCTCATACAAACTGTATATTTAGTTTGGTAAAACATACAAGTATGTACATTAGAGCTGCGTTTTCTTATTTTGCTTGATTTCTATCTTTTTTTTCCGCATATTGTGTCATAAGCCACCTGACGATACCCTTTGGCAAAGGTCGAAACCGATAGTGGTGTGGCACCTTTTTCTTCTAAATTTCGGTTTCTTTCCGCTGTGTTTCACTTTCTGAATGACTATTTACTAGCGTAGGGTCCAAAAGTCATTTTATTTTAAAATAGTTATTTTTTATTGCATTTATGATGTTGCCGATGGTGATTAAGAGAGAGTCCGTGTGAATACCGACCACACCAGCCGGAGCTTTTCTTTTTTTTTTTATTCTTAGTATTCTAGTTCGAAACAGCTCATCGAAAAATCAAGAAATCCAAGGTATCTCTGTTGTATGGCACTATTCAAGAATTTAGTGGACTTAACTTTAGCCCTCACCGGAAGATCCATTTTTCGATAAAATCAATGTTTGTTTAATATGTCAGAAATGGCTTGATTCTCAGGGCTCATTCCCATCTCATATGAAAGAGAACTGTTTGCTCTACAAAATCACTGTGGACAGGTATACTGAAAGGTAGCCCTTTGGGCGACCACAAGGCAAAAACTGGGAAAATCGATTTTATTTCAAACATGCTTGTTTTTAGTATTTTGGATCTAGAAATCGCTACTTCAGCCGGAGCTTCCCCTCATAGTTATGTATGTTATTTTGTGGAGTGCTTTAATTATTTGATATTTTTACAAGCACTACGCTTTGAATGACATTTGATCGAACAAAACACTCTTTGTTTTTTACATGCACAATATTTTCTATTGCACTGTTCTTTACAATCACACGTTTTACCGATGATAGCAGCACACACAAACAACTTGCATGCTTCAATAAATGAAATTATATCAAATGTAGACAGATCAACAGCTCTTAACTGGGGTGGTCAAGATGGTCTTAAAGCAGCAAGCGCTTCAATCGTATGAAAATTTTGTATTTCACCAAATTAACAAACTAACCGAAAGTCAACGTCACTTTCTTTTTTTTTACTTTCGACGCAGTCGAACATCAAAGTAATTTGGCATCGGTATTCATTCGGTCAATCGAAACTATTCATAGACAACACAACCACCAACGTTTTATTGTTCTGCTAAGTTTTTTAAATGTTCATCATACTGTCTATGTTTTTTATTAAATATACTATGTTTGAGCATTAAAGGAAAAGCAGATATTTGTAGTGGTATTATTATAAATAGCTATGGTCCAATATATTGTTCGGTCAACTGAAGGTCTGGGTTCATGTGAAATAAATGTCGGCATTGGCGTCCGCAGAGCATAAAAATGCAATAACTCGAAAAGTGTAAGGGTCTCCGCCATGAAAGTGCTACAGTGTGGGTAACCGACCCTGGTGAGTCAGAAAATGGGTATGAGCGTCCTCTAGAAGCAATCGTATTGATTGAATTACTTTTTGAACTAGATCGGATGAAAATGATAAGACGGGGGTCATCGGGCACGGTGAACCAGAAAACCACTATCTGCAACCTTTAGAAGCAATACTATTGCTCGAAATTTGCTTTTACACTGCTTTAAATACCAATATTATAGGAGAGGTCTTCTGAAGTTCTCCTGAAGATCCTTTAGGAATCATAAATATATGATAAATTCGGAAAAACTTTTCTGAAGTAGGTTTTCGAGGAGATCTTTCAAACAGTATTCTTTTAATAAGAAAGAAGGAACAAAGTGCCTCCATATGGACACAGAATTGATCATATAACTAACACTGAAGAATCAAAAAGAAAAGTGTTTGACTTATTATTCTGATTTCATAAAGGCAACATTTTAAGTGATTTTTCTTTAAAATGGCAGTCAGGATGATCAGTTAATTGAAACAGCGGACAAAACTTGTTTGAATCAAGAATGAAAAGACAACCTGAATGAAAATAAAACTATGGCGATAATGAATTTAAATTGTAAACAATTGAATAAATATAATGTATTCAGTCATCACCATGTTTCATTATTTTCTAAGTTACTTGCGATCAACCACCTTAACGATTTGTTTTTTCTTTTCTTTCGTTTCGATTCTTCACGCATATGTCAGAAACGTGATTCATTCTTTGTTACTTTCTTAATCAAATTCTCTTGTGGGAATTTTCCCACTAATACCATCAACTCAGAATATGTTACGTGATATCTTATTTCTTTTTCTAAAGGAGCATTTGTGTACAAAACCGTCAGATCTACCTGCGAAAACAGCATTAGTTATGGGTAAGTGTGGATGATTGGACCTGACCGCAGTAAGTCTATTACGGGCTATTTTACATTTTGCATTTTGTTTATGTTACAGGTTTCAAAAACTATCCTTATTTTTCTGTGAAAAATTATTGGACCACAATTTTCCTTTACTAATATCTTGTACTGTTGTCTCAATATCTACTGAATGTTTCTCCTTTCACTCGATACATCTATGCACATGACATAGTATTGAATCCATCAAGTTTTTACATATATAAATGGTAAAACTTGTGCAAATTGGTCCGACTCGTTAAAACTTGTTACTTTCATAAATCTCAATGTTTTAGCGATCATATCCCAAATGTTTTCGATTAGATTGAAATCAGGAGACACATAGCTGGCTATTTCATCATATATGTCATTTTTCTCAAATCAGTACATAGCAAATTTTGACGTATGAGCAGGGGCATTGTCTTGCATATATAACCAGTCGTCGTCTTGAATATTGAATCTATGTTGACATTAAATAGTGGTGGCAAAACTTTTTCAACGGTGTTGACATAAGCAGGACCGTTGACCCGTTTTTCGTAAAAAAGAGGAGAGAACAAACACCGGCACACTTGTCATAGCGCCGCCCCACACGCTTATACTGCCTCTTTTGAATCTCTGAATTAAAGTGGAACGGTTTATCACTTTCTGATTTTAATCGCTTTACTTTTTTTTCTCGCTTTGTTTTACTAAATAGTTTGAAATGAGTGTCGTTACGCCATATGAGGTATTTTCCAATCGTTAAAGATGTAATGTGAATAATCTTTACTCAACTTACATCGATGTATTCGTAGTGATTAGACATGCACCAATACAATATATTGGCTTCCAGTAATATTGGGTTTTTAGAATATTTTTGCGTATAGGGCTGCATGAGTTCAGCCTACTTTTACAGTACAGACGCATGCTCTGTATCCCATTTTCGATCACAATGTAACCCAGTTAGGCATGCACTAATTTATAATCGACGTTAAGGTATTCAGCAAAGTTGTTCCGAATCAGTTATAAAAAAGCACATACAGCTGCCGAATCTCTCATTATGTAGAAAACTGTTTGCTCTACCAAACCAAAGTGCCAAAAAAGTTTTAATGTTATATATAGGAAAAATATGATAAATCGAAAACGCACTAAAATCGCAGAAAAATAATCGATAATCGATTATTTTTTCGTAATTTTGCTCAGTTTTGGGTGCTTATATTTCTGTCACAGATAACACTAAAATTCTTCAGTTTGGTAGTGCAAACAGTTTTCTACATAATGAGAGATTCGGCAGCTGTATGTGCTTTTTTATAACTGATTCGGAACAACTTTGCTGAATACCTTAACGTCGATTATAAATCGGTGCATGCCTAATGCCGATCGGGACACATTTTTATATCTCAATTGAGATATGCTTTCTTATGTTATTATTAATGTAAATGATATTAAGGCTAAAAAGGTGAAATCCAGTGTATTGTGGAACCCAATATTACCCAATATTATTGATCTTAAAATATTTGGTATACAATAATATTGGATTCGAATCCTATTGGATACCCAATAATATTGACAATGTCTTCAGTAATGATTGGTATTGATGCATGCCTAGTTGTGATTCATTTCTCATAAATTTCCGCTTTTTGCTGTAAAGTTATTATAGCCTATGCCTACTAGCCGATAGGTGTGCACCAGTTACAGTTAAGAAGCGGTTAACTGTAATGTTGAACTGTAAAACTGCTACTGTTAAGAGTATTCCCTACTTTTGGACAAGACTTTCAGCTGTGAGCTGTGTGGATGAAAGCCTGGGCTACAAAATGCCTTCATCTCCAGCATTCCACGAACATTGCCTCATAGAGCAAAGCGTTCTCTTTGCAATGAGACATCTTCCAGAATTTTGATCACGTTTGCATATGATTTTTAAATTCTACTTTCAAACTAAGACAAAATGTGGTGGTAAGTAGCAGAGCTCCGTATGCACTGGACTCAGATTTTTTGGATTTCATGGACTCGGACTGGACTGGACTCAAAAATTTGAGTCCATACGGAGCTCTGGTAAGTAGTAAGGATGATTTTGTTAAGTGATTCACCACAGTCATTAATATAAAAGTGATTTTTGCTCTTAAATTGATGGCATTAACATGTTTTTATATATGGTTTTGACTACAAACTGCATAGTCTCTATGTTAACGAAGCGTAAAAAGCGTATATTTTTACGATGCAAAATAAAATAAGATTTTGACGAACTTTGACGATATAAACGTCCGAGAAAACATCCTTTAGAACCTTTTCTGAACACAAATAGCTATGCAAAAGAGAAAAAGAAGATGGCGACAGATATATTTGGTCGTATAGTTTTTCACAGGAAAAAAGGATACTTTTTTGAAAGAAGCTGTTTCACAAAAATAAAGGACTTCAGAAAATCCTGATGACAAATTCGGAAAGAAGACACTCGAACGCATACGTTTACACATTTTTGGTGTTTTTCGAAACTTTTAACAAAAGAGAAATGGAAGGGGAGAAGCTAGGTTCGATCTCGCCCAGGTACGCACCTAGGTCGAGCTGCCGAAGTTCAAGCTATCCGAAAATCGAACTACTAATTCAAATCGAATTCAAAAGAGAAAGAATATTTTGTCAGTGCCACATAAACCTTCGACTTAGCATGAACTGCATTCATGTTTGAATAAAGCTGACCATTTTTTCTCCTACAGCAGCGCCAGATGTCGCAGTCAACTAGACAGCGGTAATATGAGCATGCAGCTTTATGGTATAAGAATGTGAAACTACATTCATAAAAAAAACTAATTTTGTAGTTTTAAATTTTCGGATATCTTGAACTTCGGGTAACTCAGTTCGAGTTTTCGGGTATACTAGAAGCTCGGTGCATCCCTAATCTGGTACTATAGTTTTTCACAATATTGTAGACCTCAGTAGCGTTCTAAATTGAATACAAAATGTGCTGAATGTTCCGAAATGTTCACAGACTCTACACACTCTTTTGTCTAGAAAAATAAACCTAAAACATACAAAAAATGAAGAAAACGTGGGAGAAAAACTTTTACATTTTCGCAAGATGATGCTGTGTCACTCGTATGTCCAACTGACAAACAAAATTTTCATCCCGTTGTTCTATTATAGCGCAACCAACGCAATTGTTAATCTTGCCCACAGAATTATTTGATATTATTTTAACATATTTGGATCCACTAGAAATTCTTTATAGTTTTTCAAATCTTCATCCACGTCTCACATCTCTTATACATCCATTTGTCGAACCAATTGATTTAACACGATCCGATAAAAACATATTACATCTATATTTATCGTCAATTCGACATTTAATAACTACAATTAAATTTGATTTTAAACAATTAGATGAAACATTTTTATCACCAAAAATCTTTAATATAATTGAATTATTTCCATGTCTATACGGTGTTGTATTAGTAAATATACCATCAAATCAACGAAAATATCCATCATATATAAAAATATTTAAAAAGTTATTGTCATCATTAAAAATGAATTTTGATTTTTCAACAATAATTATTGATCGACACTTGTCATCACAATTATTCAAAAATGATTGTCATTTACAATTCTTAACAATTGAAGGTATCTCATTAGCAATTGATATCAACAATATACAACCATCTGGTATTAAAGAGTTAACATGTCAGTTAGAATATCAACATCATTTGAATATATTATGTGAAAACTTACCACGTTTACAGTATTTAAATGTTCAAATTGACAAAAGTGATCAACAAAAAAACTATAATATCATTAAACAACAACGACTATCACCATTTTTAAATCAATTCATCATTACTGGAACATATATCGATTATGATTCACTTGAATTATTAATTATAAAATATTATCAATCGTTAGAATATTTGACATTAAAAATTAGATTCAATAATAGTCAATTCATTAATGGTCATCGTTTAAAGAATAGTCTTCTATTCAAACTCACAAATTTAAAAAGGATTGATTTTTACATTAAACTTTGTGTATTAAAACGGACAATTGATTTAAATCGCTTAATAAGCACATTTAAAACATTCAATTATTCAGTTATATGTTATCATGGTGCAACAGATAAAACTTGCACTATACTTTCTAATCCAGCTGATTTCAACGATTGTTTCTATATTATACAAAATAATATTGTGAAATATTGTTCAAATATGAATACATTTGATATAAAAATGAATAAAATTCAAACATTAATGTTAAATGATCGAGTACCATTAACAATGGAATTATTTAAATTTATTCATGATACATTTTTAAATTTAGAAATATTAAAAATCAATATAGAAAATGGATTAGATTCGGATATTTTAACTGATAGAAAATTATTATTAGAAACAATAATAATATTAGAAATTATTGGCAGTTGTGATTATATCACATTGAAACGTTTGTTGTTAATGACATCGAATATAAAAACATTGAAAATAAATGATCTAAAATTATTAACATTTATTCGGCGATTACTTGATGATGACGATGTTAATTTATATAAACTTCGTAAACAAATGAAAGTCTTCTCACAGCGTTGAAAAAGAAAACGCTGTAGATTTAGTTAGAAATGCAGTGACAATACTTGCTACTCACATGCCATTTTTTTATTAAATATTATTGGAATTATTGAGACTTATTTAGGGTTGTCAGAAAAAGATACAACCATGTGTTCATCGTACGCAACGCCGAGCACAATGAAAGAAAAACCTTTTGAAAATAAAGGCAGATTAGTTTGTGTTTGAAAGTGTTTTATATGTGACCACATCGGTATGCAATGGAATACTGTGAATGGTATGGATGAAAACTTGAAATTTCTTAACAACGTTTGATAAATTATGTGAACTAACTCTATCTTAATAGTTTTGAACGATAGCTTGCTTGAATGGACTATCTTTGTCATGCCATTTTTAGGCGTTCTGTGCTCAACAGGTTCTCTATTTGAAGTCACGTATAAAACATAAAAACACTGCTGTATGACACATCTTTGTTCTTAAATTATCACCATTATATAAGTTAAATGTATCTAAATTTCTATTATTATGGCTGTTTTCTTTGTCTTTTGGTCGAAATATCTGAACGCCGAACATATCATCTAGTTTTGAATTAGTATGAAAATTATTCGCAAGAGCCTTTTGCAGTACACTCGATTGATCAAATGTACCGCTGATCTGAAAAATACAGAAACGCATCGGCTGTCAACGTCGAAATTGATTGAAAAGATGAATGATAGCTTCGCATCAGCGCGTAAATGTCATAGAAAATAAAATGATAAACAAAAAAAATGTGTACAGAAAATAAACTCAATATCTGAACATTTATGTTGTATTCTATTAAAAAACAAGTTCAGCAACTTTGCAACGTGAAAAGTTTTCTAGAAAATCTGTAGAACACCTTTTCCAGGTATTTTGAAGGATCACAGATGTCACATAATTATGAAAATAAATAGTGTGTCATTATCATACTGATTTCTCTTTTAACTACTTAGGGCATACCAAGAGTAGTGATTTTTACATTTTAATACCGTATAATAAGCTTTAAGAAATTTCTCTCTATATAGTCTGATAGAGAAAAGAATGCTCTGTTTTTCTATGCTATTTGATCATATTTTAACTAAAGTTATAATAACGAAATTCCTCTAAGAGCTGTTTTTTCGCATGTCTCACGGTTACAGCAATGCTAGTGAGTATTTTTCGAATAATTTTTGGTAGAAACACGATAGAGAACTGCGCTTTTCACCATTGGGAAGAGCAGATGAAGATGCATCGAATCGTGTATTATAAGTTTTTGTAATATTGGTTTCTGAAGTATTTGTATTCAGTTTTCTAACTATCGGGAAAATGGTTTTTTTATGAAAAAAGGAAAAAGCATAAAAGTGAGCATTTCTCACGGAAATTGCTAGAAAATTGTATCAAAGGCTCAACTAGAATATATATTATTCATCTCAGCATTCCGCAGTTTGTAGTTCTTCAATTAGTAGTTTGAATGCGCACCTGATTATTGACACTTCACTGTAAAACATCTTACTGGATAGTGTTGTTCTTAAAAAGATCAATTGAAAATCATATAACACGTAGCTCGGAAAATTTTATAATGTGCCACTCGATGCATCTTTATCTGCTCTTTCCAATGGTGAAAACCGCAGCTCTCTATCTTATTTCTATCAAAAGTTATTCAAAAAATACCTTGTCGTTATGACCTTGTCAGATCATAAGCTTCGTTTCTCATTTTTCTATGTCTTTGTGTATTAGCCGCGTGATTTTTCTTCTTCTTTTGTATATGTACTGTCCAGTTTTCTTTTTCTTTAAGTTTTTATTTTTCGCGTCAGTCTAGTTTTGTACAGTGCTAGATATACAGATTTGTTATACTTTTTGTTTTTCACATTATTCAATAAAACCACACTTTTCGTGCACACGTTTTATCTCGATTTTTGTCAGCCCTAGTAATAGAGCACGAGGCTTTCTATTCAATAAACTACTACGGCGCATGACACCTATTATATCTATAAAAAAATTGAACTTTTAGACCATGGAAAGAAAGCAGAAAAAGTAGAAAAGAGAAATTTGAAAGAAATTTTTCATTGGTTTTCCTTTTCAATAGAAATTACTGCCACTATAGACAATATCTATAGTAGCGGCCTAATTTGTAACGAAAGGAAAAAATCAACGAAAAATTTCTTTCAAATTTCTCGTTTTTTCTCTAAGGGTTCTTAACATCTGCTGAGACTGATAATCTGCTCGAACACTTGTCTCTCATATGATCTCTGGACAAGATAACCTCATTGGAAGTAGGGGTTATTAAGGTCCAAAACAAATAATCAAAAATAACCAAGCGCATAGAGAGTTTAAACGATCACTACATGATTTTGTGTAGAAGATAGTTCACGTTTATTCGACGTAAACTTCTTTTATTCTTTGTATTTATTTCTCATATATCGATATACTGTTCGTATATTTTTTTTATAATCGATAATCCACAGATATGTATTAGGTATGGATCGAAATGCTAATTCTAAAGCTTTTGTGTAAGATTTAATTGCTTTCTCATAGTAACCATTAGTAAACTCAATCTGTCTTATATTATTATAGACTGCTGATAAATCCAAGGGTGGATTTCGTTTCCTTCAGAATCTAGAACTTTTTGATAATATTCCATTGCTTTTTTTTCTCCATTTCTTCTTCAAATCGAATAACAGCAAGACTATTATAAATCATACCTTTTCGTTTGTTATCTTTACCATTTAGTGGTAATGGTGGTAATTCATCCAGCATTCGTCGATAATAAATTTCCACTTCATCATACTTACTTAACTCAAGTAAAAAATTACCTAATGTCATAAATGTACACGCTGATTCATTATTTAATCGACTTTTTAATTGATTCATTAAATGAATGGATTCTAAATCATTATCACTACCTAATTTCAATTTGACTTTCCAACGTTTATTACTATCATTATGAGAAACAGATTCAATACGCCAGATCGTTCCAGATGAAAATAATACCTCTAATTCGTCTTTCATCTTACTTAACCCTTTCGGGACGGTTTTTTTTTGAAAAAATTAAGTCTGTTATTAGAGTTAAAATAGATGTTTATTCAATGAAAAATCAGTATCAAAAGTATTTTAAGGTATGATAAGCTTGAAAACAATTAGTTATACATAATCCAACATTACATCCTTCACACTAATATCTTGTGTATTTGATTGATTTTTCACGTTGTATTGTATGAGAGCATACATGACATTTCCTTTGGGCAGCTGTTTTTGAGGCAAGTGGCGATGGATAAGAGGACGCAAAGCTCCTATATGTATATATATGTATACAGGAGAATAGGAAAAATATCAATCTAGACTTATTAGAATGTATTAGAAAAATCTAAATAAAGAATTTATGATAAAGTGAGGGAATATTTCACTATGTAGTGTTATAAACTACTTAATACACTGTGGATGTTTACGACACTTTAGAAATACTGATGATTTACTGTACCAACATAGGAAAAGTACTCAACAGACTACGTCCACTTACTTTTGATTGATTTGAAACATATATCATCCTCAAATTTTGAGAAATACTCCAGGTGGTATATATACCACGCCCGTCCCGAAAGAGTTAAATGTACTATATCAGCAAATGGCTTTGTACAAGTGTTTATAGTACTAAGATGTAATTCAAATACAACTGATTCATAATCTGGACGTATGCAACCTTCATCAGCAAACATGAGTGCAACACGTTCAATTCGTGTCGCTGATAAAACACCATTCATTGATATATAAGACCATTCTGATTATCAATGAGTCTAAGTAACGTATTCGTAAGTAACATTTTACCGCGATAGGCTTTTTCGATCGTTTTTTTGGAGCTTTCATATATTCAATAAGTAACTGTGTATGTCAGTTATCATTAGACGAAAAGGAAGAATACGTTGTATACTTTCTGTTCGAAGTGCTTGATTTAAAAGATGAAAGAAAAAGGTGTTAAGAGTATACCAGATAATAGCTTCGTGTGATCTGTAGCATTCGTCAAATTCCTTAATCTTATCGAAATATATTTGTTTATCTATATAACGTGCACGACATTCATTTACCATATCTTGTTTTGCGTCATCTTTATGTTCAAGACGCGTTAAAATTTCTATCAGCACTTGAAACCAGACGAATGCAATCGATTCTTTAGTTAAATTACACATAGGTGTTTCCTTAACATTTGAATTAAATAGGTTTATTGATGGCAGTGCTTGTATAAAAATTTGATCATCATAATTATCGTCATGCGCTTCCTGCATCTCATAATCATGAATATCGCTTGATACTTTAGTTAATAAATCATTCATACTGTCAAATAGATTATGATTAACTTTCGAATACTGACAATACATTTGATAATCATTTATATTTGTTAACAATGAATATAGATGGTGAGAAATTCTTTACGCTTAACAACAATTCGAACTAAACATATAGTGAATCAGCTTGAAATAATAAATACAAATTTTGCAATTCGATTCGAGTCAATATACAACATTAGTTCAGCAGGATCATTAAACATGTTTGAATAATCAAATATTTTATTCAGATGATTTTCCATTTGACTGATTTCTTTTGGATCAATATTATCATCATAAAACGAAATACCAACAAAATTTTGTACTTTTCATTCGTTTTATAATAATAAATCCGACAGATTTGATCTTAAAACAAAAAAGAGAACACACAAGCAAAATGCGTATAAAATCATAAATTTTTTTTTAACTTATCGCAGTGCAACGCCACTCTGCAAAATCCAGTATAAACAATATCTTCACTGCTTCCTTGCTGAGTTAATAAACTTTTTTTTTATTGGCTGATGATGATGCAAAATAGTATAATAATTTTTCTTTTGTTGTTTGCTACCTTTTTAATAAATAAGCAAGTAAATAAGCAAAACATCTTTCAAACGATAAATTAGAAACA
>CAJNOQ010003975.1:0-18606 GCA_905250885.1 Didymodactylos carnosus
CGTTTATCTAGGTCGTTCATCGTTTGCTGAATTACGACCGCCTTTTGTCGTTCCAAAAGCTGCTTTAACACATAGGAATTGCTTGTGTGTGTATCATGAAAATATTTGTTTACTTTTAAAATCTCTTGATAAATACGTTGGTGGACAATGCTGCTCATCTTTGAAAACATTTACCGATAGTTTAGACTAATAATGAAGAATGTATGTTCAGTAGTTGTTCACTTTGTGAAGATTTTTTTACAGAAAAAATTCAGGAAAACGTTTCGAACGGTAAAACCAAAATTACTTGGTCACAATGGATGAACGAAAATGGTCGTGCAGAAAAAAAAGTGTTTTCAGGAAATGTTGATGAAGCAGTTTTGTCACTGAAGTCAAAAGTTGAACATTTTTTGTTTCATGTGTACGTTAAACGAGAACAGTCGAAGTATTTTGAAAAATTAAAGACGGAAGTTAGTGATGAAAAGATAGTATTGCAAGTCGATTTTGCAGAGAATTTCAATATGAAAGAACAAGACGAGATCCAGAAGGCTCACTGGAACACGACGCCGTTGAGCATATTTACTGCTTTTGTCTAGTCAAAAAGTGAAAATTTTTCTTTTGCTCTACCATCGTCAGATCTGACACACGACAAATTTGTTGTTGATTCTGCTTTGAAAATCATTTTAAATCATATCGAAACAGTTCTTCCAAATGTTGAAGAAATAAATTGTTTTTCGGATGGTGTTGCTTCTCAGTTTAAATAACGTTTTCATTTTCGAAATATGAAGAGATATCGAGAAACGGTTTTCGCTGACTTATAGCCAAGTCCAGGGCACATAGAACTATGGCAGAAAAAAAATTTTCATTGGATCTCCATGGGTTTTCCACAAGGATCTTTGGAAAACCAGTCGGAATATCTGGAAACTGAGATAGGAATCTATCTATTTTTTCTATAGATAGATAGTCCAATGTGTCTTCTCCAAAATGAGAACTAAGCGAACTCTTAATTTTTCCTGGTTTAGGTCTGGCATCGGATTTCCTGAGAGTCCTAAGATTGATGTCTCTTTAGATGTGGTAATTCTGAAAATGAATGGAAATATATGTAATAAACCACGCTGAATCTCGTGGCAACATTTGTTTTTCAAATAAGCTTCAAAAACCTGGTGAAAACCTATATTAGTTGAAATAACCCAATTGTCCCTGTTTTTGAGTAAAATTAAAAAATTTATAACCCAGTCACGGTCCATCCAAATTATGTCAGAATATCAAGATATAATCTATTTTACCTGCTCAGTACGATTATTTAATGGAGAATAGTAAGAAACACTCTTGTAGAACGGAAGATTTCTAGAAAACCTTTTCAAAAACCGAAGTCTTTTCTGTTGATTTGTAAAGCTTTTATTGAACTGCATAGTATTGAACAGGTAATCCTATGAAATTTGGTAGCATGTTGAAAAGAACATACAATTGAAATTCTACTCTTGTCTGTAATGAAATTGTTATTTCTAATGTAAGTCAAAGTGAAAGAAAACTGATATTACCATTAGATTCGACATCATTCATAACCTCTAGGCTCTGACTTTTAAGTTGTAACCTCTTCGTTTAAGCACTTTTCTGTTATTTGGAATTCCTCTCATTAAATGGAAGAACCATGTAGAGGTATCTCTTTAAATGTATAGTACAGATGATATTTCTTACTCCATTCCGTGACATAGCTGGTTCGCAAGCCAAGCATCCTTTTTTTTTCTTCCGTACAACGTTGTTTAATATCTTCAGAACTATCTTGAACTGAAAAAGAGGGAAAGTGAGAACTTTGGTCCATATAAAGAGTGGACAACTAAATGCTACAGGAATTGAGAAATTTTCTTTGTTTGA
Source organism: Didymodactylos carnosus (assembly GCA_905250885.1). Classification (NCBI taxonomy): domain Eukaryota; kingdom Metazoa; phylum Rotifera; class Eurotatoria; order Philodinida; family Philodinidae; genus Didymodactylos; species Didymodactylos carnosus. The sequence goes on from CAJNOQ010003975.1 coordinate 1,855, forward strand.
ATCGTCTCTCATCTTTTCGCTTGACTGCCCAACTTCTAAGTAGTACTGAATAAAATAATTGAAATCACAAATTATGCTCACAATATTGTGAGACTCGGGATTCGATACAACTTTTAAACATTCTCAAAATAATAGTGAAATACACAGTCACTCTTGCACCCTGTTTACAGAATTTCATTCAGTGTACCCAAAAATCTCGTTCCTCAAGGCTATCAGAGATCCATATATTGAACATTTCAATTGTGGACTCTTTACACAATCTTAAAAAGAACAGGCAGAATTCCATAACTATAAGTGTCAAGTCAACCGTACTGTGCAGTCTGCAGTATTTTAAAAAAAGACAAAGGCATTTTTAATTTACACGACCCGTTATTCAGCTTTTATGTGTTTCAGTCGCTTATTCGGTTCAACTTTCACTTTTTCCGATTCTTTGACATCGATATTATTGTCAACATTTTCACGTTTTCGTTTAGCAAGATTTAGTCGATATTCCTGTTTCACTGTTTGGCACGTAACGTCATCGACCAAGAACCAATCCAAGGACAGTTCCGTTTAGTGTGTACTTGACGAGATATTGATAATGACCATGTTTTGCTTTGACGATTGTTCCATTTGCAGTTATGTGACGTTTTTGAAATAATTTGAATCGTTTACCATGTAATTGAGCTCTATTATTTGTCGTGTTATACGTTTCAGCATATGACGGTAATTTAATTAGCCAGTTTGTTTCATTATTAACCAAAAATCAAAGATTGGTTTTAATTTCCACGTTCGACTGATACGTTCCACCTGCAAATACTTATTGTATTAATGTCAATACATGTATGTATTCACAGCTCTTACTTTTCACTGTGATTCCGGATGATATGCACTACTTCGAATTCGACGTATGCCTCGTTCTTTGCATAATTCAGTTAACGCACCGAGAAATTCTGTTCCACGATCTGTCTGAATAATTTTCGGATTACCGTACTCCGCAAATATTTTGCTCAACTCATGAGCAACCTCCCTAAAACAGAATAATGTGATGATGACGATGAAAACAAGTCGGCGAATGCTGCAAAAAGTTGGAGAATACCCTGAGCTTCGACGGGCATTCTGTTATTTTTCAGACGTGCAAGTGGACGGGTTTTTACAAGTACTACGTTGATCATTCATTTTTTGAATAGGCAATTTATCGCCGTTTTATGTTTATCATGGACCCCAATATTATCATGGAAATGGTAGTGACAATGGACAAGATGAAAATGATGGTGACGTAAATATCGAACAGGCAATTTGTTTTGTAAAGTGCAGTAATATATTTTCAATAGGATTATGTTGATCTTGATGGAAATGTGAACGATGACGAAATCCAAAAACGATTACAAGAAAGAATGGAGTCTAAAACAAATGCCGAGCAAAAGTGCAAAAATATTATGGAAAACAACAAGAGATATATGAAAAAAATGCCGTATGCGTTAAATATGAAGTTGGACGTAATATGTTTAGAACGCTGAAAGCATGGTTATTAGGCTTGAGATACTTTGTTCTACGTACGTAATACGATCCATTTTTATTTCTTACGTTTTATTTAGGTTTATAATTTGCATCTTACGTTTTTTTACTCTGCGTTTCTTTATGATTTATTCTTTATTTATTTACTTGTTTACTAGAAATAGAAATATACTTGTTTTTATGATTGAGCAGAGGTCAGTTGTTCGAAACCCAAAGAGAACAAAAAAAAACTCTTCTTTAGGTGTCTGGCGAACATTACCTTTGGAAAACCCGCAAGACTTACCACCTTCAGGTGATCCGCGGACCTTGGTTTTTACGTAGATTTATGGAAACTTTTGTCTACTTTCAGAATCTGAAAACCCCAGTTCTCTATCTCTTTCCTATAAAAAGTTATTCAAAAAACAGTCAGCCGCACTATATTTTGGCGCCAACAATAGTTGTGGTTAACAATCAGTTAATGTAGTTGTAAAACTAGTGCAGTTAACAAGGAAGGTGTGATTTCCATGCAGGGAACGTTGAAAAAATTAAAAGATCGGTGTTATATACAATTTCTTTAGATGAAAATAGTCAGTTCAAGAATAACTAGTAAAACTTATTGAAAAATGACGATGAAACGGAGCTATCAGAAAATGTTACAGGTACAATAAAGATAGTCGCAAATATGAATAGAAAAAGAAATAAATCCCGCTGATATATGCACATAGAGACGTTGCCTATTGTAATACACCCTTCAAAACGATAAGAAAACCTACCGAAGGAACCTCGTCAAGGGATTCATCGATTTTTCTTCGGAATATACTTTACAAGTAGCAGGTTTTGATAATGAGTACGAGTCTGACATCCATTTGTCCCTCTAGATCCTTCTTGAATGAGTCCACAGAAACCGGAATTCTATAGAACCATCATAAAGTAACCGAGAGTGTATGTACGAAAAAAGACACCAATTTGCAAGTTAACAGACACCTAATTTATCGCTTTTTTCTGACGAACACAGTACAAACTTATTTATTGATATATATAAGAGTAGTTATCAGAATTAGGATGTTCGGTTCTCAAGTTAGAACTAAAACGAAAGAAACCGCGGTTCTCAGTTCTGAGCTTAGAACTGGAAAATAATTTTCAAAGCAGTAGCAATTCAACGAAATAGAATTCATTTTATAAAAAACAAAGGGATTTTTTCAAATGATGACAGGCAAATACATCCTTGTGTAGCTTTGTCAACAGTGTGTTTTCACTTTGCTAAAAGAAAGGTAAGTCAAAAAGTCTCTGTTCCGAAAAAAAGGAACCGTCTAGAAACCACGGTTCTAGTCCCCGATGAAGAACCGAAAATAAGAGAACCGCGGTTTCGGTTCTTCACCAGAACCGAGAACTGAACACCCCTAATCAGAAACGATTCATCAAACCAGTTCCTGTGTTTAATCCGATTAAATTTGTTTAAATCTAATAAATGCTTTGATTTACTTTCGACAGATTGTCATTCCACATACATAAACGTCCTTGAAACTCATAATTTTATTTCTAAAATTTATGTATTATTATTGCTATTAGTAATTTTCACACAACTCAAAAATTATACAAAACAATCGAAATTAATTTGATCTGGCACCAATATCACCGAAGACTATACTGCCACATTAACATTTTTGCATTCGATAAATTGAATAAACAAAACAAAAAAAGAATAAAATATGCGTGACTCATTCATTTATCAACACACACAAACAGACAAATATTAAAATTAAATAAACAAAGGCTTAAAACAAAGTTCTTTTGTTCAATAATTATACTTATTGTTTAGTTCTGTCCATGAAGATGAATCTGATGGCTATTAAATGGTGACGTTAAACGTACTGCATCGCAGACATGATAGAAGACAGCAGCGGTAAATAGTTGCAGTGGTAGCCAATGAAAACCTTGAAAAATGAAATAACCGATAAAAGATACCTATTAGACTGCTGTATAAGATAGTTATAGATTGAAGTTCTAAATAGTAGAAGGTACGAGTAGAATCCTATATATTTGAATACAATGCTCAAAAAAATTGAAGATACGATCTAGTCTTATTAAGGTTCGATTCCCGGAAATCGACTGACCAGGGAACCGTCCCAAGTATTCCTGAGCTTTTTCGTCGAAACACGCATAGGCATAGGTTATCGCTGAAACTGATTTCGAATATCATAGTTTGAGCGACATACGACGCGTTGGAGACTCAGTTTTCTAGAAAACCAGTTTTTCAGAAACTCTAAAAAATAACCAAAACTTTTCTTAATGAATCATAATTGTAGCCCGCAAATTTCTGATTAAAATGAGACATCTCCTAGCTCTACAAGACCTTTCTTTGCAAAGTTGTAGAATTTACAAGAAAAGAAATTAATTTCTTCTTATTTCTGTAGCTTTGAGCTGACAATGAACATTTAGGGCTTTTCTTGTAAATTCTATAACTTTGCAAAGAAAGGTCGTGTAGAGCTAGGAGATGTCTCATTTTAATCAGAAATTTGCGGGCTACAATTATGACCCAATAAGAAAAGTTTTGATTATTTTTTAGAGTTTCTGAAAAACTGGTTTTCTATAAAACTGGGTCTCCAACGGCCCGTATACCGCTCTGACTATGATATTCGAAATCAGCATCAGCGATAACCTATGCCTATGTGTGTTTCCACGAAAAGGCTCGGGAACACTTAGGGTGAAAGAGAACAGTGAACTTTAGTTTTGTAGTAGTTTACTACAAAGGTAAGTTCACATGTTCGAATCTCTATTCGTACAAACTTGATTTTGTGTTTTTCGATAGTTTTAGTTTAGAATACTATAATGGAATATTTTCCGCTTGTATTCTGACAGAATAATGCTTATATCAACACTTAGGGTGATTCCCTCGTGCGTCGAGGATCGTTGTGTATAGAAAAGAGGGGACCACATAAGACTGAAAATCGGTCCACTATATTTTTTGTCGAAAAATGATTCTGTGAGTAGAAGAAAAGTATTATCAGTTGTTTTTAACTCATTTCGCGTACGTTTGAAATTATCATTTAGTTAAACTAAAATCCGAGTAATTCTTCGTCAATAGGGTGCCAATAGTTCACCCCTCAAAGAGCAGCTAAAGGTTACGTAAAAGGTGCTTTTCTCATGTTTCTTTTGCGTAGGCGACAAGTAAATATACCACCGGATAGCCCTGAAAACCTGAAGGCTGGAAAACCAAGTCTTTGGTTTTTGGTCAGAAAATTTTGCGAACCATTTTGCCTAATAGAGCAAAGAATTCTGAGTAAAGTAAGATATCTCCTGGCTGTCCATAACGTTTTTTCATCCCACTGCAGTCGATTTAGGAACGGCTACAACAGGGATTAAAATTACCAAAATATTCCGGTGAAAAAGGTTTGTGGGCGGACAGCCGGGAGATATCTTACTTTACTCAGAATGCTTCGCTCTATTAGGCAAACTGGTTCGCAAAATTTTCTCACCAAAAACCAAAGAGCTGGTTTTCCAGCCTTCAGGTTTTCCAGAAACCTTATTGTCAAGTTTTCTGATAAAATGGCGATATGCACCTCATCTGATAGAAAAATCGTCGGGCTATTCAAAACAGTATTCAGACTAGTTCCAGCCTTTACTGAAGATTCAAAAACAAAGGAGTTCTTATGATTATGCCATACTGTGCTGCATATATAACACCCAAACGCTTTTGCATATCGTTAATGGCTGGCCCCACCTAGATACTCTAACCAGCTCAGTTTGTAACAAATTTTATGAAAAAAATGGTATATAATAGAAAGATATATGTTTTCTTGTTTGGGAGGAAAAAGGGCTATAACAGCGAGAACTGTCTACTATGTTGTATACGTAGGATTATTCTAAGCGCCTTACTGTTATCGATGCACTGTGATTAACTGTTATGTACCACACATTCTGTAGAGAATTTTCGGAGCTATCCGGTGGTATATTTACTTTGTCGCCTACGCAAAAGAAACATGAGAAAAGCACCTTTTACGTAACCTATAGCTGCTCTTTGAGGGGTGAACTATTGGCATCCTATTGACGAAGAATTACTCGGATTTTAGTTTAACTAAATGATAATATCAAACGTACGCGAAATGAGTTAAAAACAACTGATAATACTTTTCTTCTACTCACAGAATCATTTTTCGACAAAAAATATAGTGAACCGATTTCCAGTCTTATCCTTTCATCTAAATCAAATTTCTAACTAAAATCTTCGAAACTAAACAGTTTGATAAAGATGATTTTTTCCATTAAAGTGATTCACAAAAAATTCTGCAGATATATTTTTACTATGCAGTCTTTTGTCACTCGAATGCAGTTTAATGAAAAAAAATCGTCTTTATCAGACTGTTCAGTTTTGAAGATTGTGGTTTTCTAGAAATCTAAACGCTTTCAGCTATTTAAATTGCTTTTTTCGGATTTGTTCTAGCTTTCTTAGTTACAGTCAAGGAAAAAACTCAAAGATAAATTTTTTCTATAAATTTATCTAGGACTAGACATGTTTCTATCTACTCCATGAATTAAATCGTTAACTTACCGCACAAAATAGCTAATGCAAGATCCAGACAAATATCTGAAAATAACATTGAAAATCGAATAAATTGTCCCCACGATACAATCATCCCTTTATCTAAACGTATGAAAGAATGTAGTCATTCGCAAGAAAATTAGTTTACGTTAACTATTAAATTATTCAAACTGACCAGATTGAGACATTCGACGTAAGTCACGCTTTACTTTGACACGCAATACTAATGCTGATCCTTAAAGTAATGCAATGTCAATTTATTTTAGACTTAAAACGTTTGATGTTTTTATTCACCGCTGAGTATTACGGCGCAAATAAAATTTCTCAGTTGTGGAGGAAATTTATAACGTTGAAACAAAAACATGGCTGGATGTAACCAACGAATTAATTCAAACGGATAAGATTTGAATAAATTTTCAAAACTTAATGATGCAATTTTATTTGGCATAAGATTAATCTGAAATGAAAAGCCATTATACAACGTAATACAAATACAGCATAGCCGTTATATACCGGATTAAATATATTTTCTAATGAGAATAAGAGCGATAGAAACAATGACAATGCTAAACTTGGATTCAGTTTAAAACGATAATGAATTTCTTCAGATGTTAACGATAATATGAATAATGGCTAAAATAAACACAGAAATGAAAATTAAAATAAAGAGTACAACTAGCTCTTACAATAAATGAACTTGTACTAATTGAAACTAGTTGAGTCCAAGGAATACCAAAGAAAGTCGATGGTCGTATAATAGTTGTTGGCAAAGACTGACTATCTACAAGCAAATGAAGATACAGTTTTAAAGACATACGACGTCCACGATGTAATAGTGACATAAAAAATTCATTGAAACATTTCTTTTAGCTATCTCTATACCTTGCTATTCTCTTGTTTTTGTGTAAACGATGCAATCAATGAAACAAAATATGTAGTTAAAACTGACACAATACAAAAAGGTGTCATATAATGAACCAATAATGGTAACCAATTGTAGGTTATAACTTGTTGATATGCCCAACTGTTGACAAGTGTTATTAATACACCTATAAGAAACTAAACATGTTTTGGAAAAGAAAGTCATAGATGTACATACCATTGATTAATTGATAGAAGAAAATATTTGAAGAAAATATTTGATTTAATATGGTATATACTGCAAACTGTAGAAAAAAGTGAAAACTATGACCAGTTGTAAACATTAACATTGTTGTATTCAATTCACTACTCATATTCGATAATTCATAATTAATATTTTTAACAGTAAAACATTTCTGAAAATAATTTGAAGTAAAAGCAACAAAATAGTGTATGAACGATGAGATACATTAAAAAATGATAACCATCGATATAGGTAAGCTATTATCGGCTTCAAAACACAAGACAGTCGGTTAGTTTTTGAATAACTTTTGGCAGGAATGAGGTAGAGACCTGCGGTTTTCGATATTCGATAGCCAACGCTTGTACGCATCTTTGCACAAGCAAAAGTAATTTTTGAGAAAATTTCAATGACCGAATTTTCAGAGGATCTTTGGAAAACCAGGCCGTAGCTCCAAGAGACATAGAAATATGCTGATTTTTTTCGATGTACTTATAGACCGAACTGTCTTCTACAAAACTGGATCCAAGTGACATCTTCAAAATCCACGGTTCAGATTCTCAGTCAAAATCCATCCAACCTACTTCAGAATGTCAGGAAATACTCTATTTTATCCGCTCATTCTGTGCGTAAAATTAATAAAAAGTATTTTCTTAGTTCCGAAGGTTTCTGGAAAACCTTTCTGGAAACCAAAGTATTTTCTATTGGTTTTTTCAACATTTATTGAGCTTTACGATATGTTGCAGATAAAATAGAGTATTTCCTGACATTCTGAAGTAGGTTGGATGGATTTTGACTGAGTTATGAATTTTTTAATTTTTGATGAAAATAATCAAAAATGGGTTATTTCATCTAGTATAAGTTTTCACTCGGTTGTTGCATTTTGTTTTGAAAACTAGCGTTTCCACGAGATTCACCATAGTCGAAGATCTATGCTTGCAATCATTTTTACTGGTCCTGGTCCTAACAGAGGGCAGTACTGGTGCTTTGGAGAAAAGCCTTGCCACGCCCGAACCGTGGATTCTGACGATGTCACTTGGATCCAGTTTTGTAGAAGACAGTTCAGAAAACCGCAGGTCTCTTCCTCATTCCTGCCAAAAGTTATTCAAAACCTAACCGACTGCCTTGTATTTTGAAGCCGATAATAGTAAACAATTCTTTGACTGATAATGGTAAGAACTATTAATAAATTCGATCTTTCTTTAAGTGTAAAGTTTAATCATACTGTGATAACTCGACTTACTCTTGCGCACATGATCATACTCATTGAAATAATAAAGGGTACTAATAATATTTGAATAAATGTTCTCAAAGCTGTTGTAAAACGTGATTTGAATGTTCGAGATGGTATTTGTCCAGTTTGATATCGTTCATTTACGATTTTTCCGCTATTTGATTCACAAATAAAATTTTCTTTATATTCATACATATGTTGTTGACAGTTGTAATATTGTAACGTTGTTTTTGATTCTTGTTGTCTTGGTCTTGGTAACGGTCGCTCAAGTATACTTGCCGCGGAATGATTTACATTTGATGTCGAATGCAAATTATGTTGTAAAATATCTAAATAATGAATAATTCTAAAAAGCACAAAGAAAAAGAATATTTTTTTACAAACAATACCTACCGATATAATTCGCTTGAAACCGGCGATTAGGAGAAATAACATGTTCAAATGTATTATTCACAATAACGGATGATGAAGATGGGGTTTCTATGCTTTTATGTTGTTGTGGCAACGATCGTTCTACATAATTGTTTTGTACATGTGATGTTGTTCTTGTATTTGAATCCAATGCTGAAGATCGATCATTATTGCTACTCTTACCGTCAACACCAAATGTTGAACTTTTTATATGACTATGATTATTGTTGTTACTGTTCAACAGTTTTGTTGTTTGTTCAATGTCTAAATAAGTCGCTTCATGATCATCTTTAATATTTGTTGCATCGATTGCAGACAATATTGGATGATAAGCTTTATCTGCTCGATGATTAACAGGAACGACAGCTGGTACTTGTTTTGAGATGAGATCCACTTGATCACTCATCGTATACAATGGATATGGTGCAAGGGTGTTAGACTTAAAATAAGATGAAAAACAACACTTGTTCCGTTTGATATCAAAAAGAGCATGCTCAGATCTTCCTTCAGAAGGCTATCTTTGACTACTCACGTTACTTCTTGTTATACGTGCTGTTGCTTGTATACATTGTTCAGGCAACTGGTACGAAAAAAATGAATATTATCCATCTTTTGTAAGCTGAAAGTGGTGATACCTACACAAACTTCACTTGATGGGATATAATATATTTTTCTTCCACGTTTAAATTTAATATGATATTCATCATTGTGTTCATCATAACCATGGACTTGAGCACGATAATAAAATGTCGATGACGGATATTTTGCCATAACTTCTTTACCATCTTCATAAACTACGTGGCTTTTCAAACTCATTTTGTATGAATAAACGACACCACACTTATTATTATTACAGGCGATGAATATGAAACAAGAACAAAATAAAGCTATACCTTATTGTATAGCTGTATTTCTAGAAAAACAAAAAACGATTTATTTTGACGCTTTTAAAGTACTCGCGATGACATTAGAAACTAGATAACCGGATTACGACAATCTGACAGACAATCTAATAATTTGTTAATGTAAAAAATTCCCCAGTCTGCGTCAGGATAGTCGACAAACTTCGAGATATATCTTGGAAAATATTCGGAATCGTTACCTGCGCTCTGGGATCTAATGGCAAAAATGAGATGTTAAATCAAAACGTTTAACTTTAATTGCAAGTATTATCGTTAAAATGACGTAAGAACTGAATGGGAAGATGTACATTAGCATCATGTCATGCTAATGTAATATATGATTTCGGTCTTTTGACCGGAATCTTTTACCATGCAAAAAAACATGACCGCTGATATGATCATCGCTGATTGATAGGAATAGTTGACAGTTCCAATTCTTATAGTTCGACGGAACTAGTAGCAGTTCCGATCCGGTTCAACAGAACCGAACTGTGAATCAATTCTTTCGACCAGTTCTTAGAAACTATAAGAATAGGAACTGTCTTGCTCTCCATGGTGAACATTTTTATTTACCATCGCTGGTAAACCGCGGTCTCAAAAATATCGTTGGTTATCGCTGTATAATCTGAAACTGCCCGACATATCGGCAGTAACCGGACGGTATTCTACACATATTGGTGGAGTGGTGTCCAAACATGATCATGACACATATTCGAAATTTGACTGGGCTTTTATGATGATCAACACCTTCAAAAATCGTAGGAGAGATGTGACGTACCCTTAGTATCACATTGACCTACCTCAGCATCATAGGAATATGAGGAATGACGAAGAAATTTAAACTGTCGGAGTTACGCATATATCGTCGAGTTAAGTTAGAGAATATACAGTCAGAGGCTTTCAGCTTGACCCCAGAAGCGAGAAAGTGTTTGCGAGAGAGTTGTGTAGGAGCCGAAAGCCTAATTGGACTTTTCCCAAAAGTTTAGGCTTCTTGTATTTATCGGTCGCTGGAGACTTCTGATAATTTCTAGACTTGTAGACTATGATGAACTCCAAAACCACTACATTACTCTAGTAATGTTGACTAAGTGAATAAACGTTGAAATACCATAACGATGAATGCGCCTTAGGAAAGTCAGAGGAGATTAGGGTAAGTCAGAAGATAATGATGTTTGATTTGTAGAAATCGGCAGAATAGACAGAAAAATAAGTGTTCTGAAATACTAGCAGAAATCAAAACGATTAAAAATTTAGTTTTGCTTGACTATTCCAAATCAAATGAATAAAATTCCATCACTACAACGCTGCATGCTGACTCACTATCATACTCATCCCGCCCTCCTCCACATGTATCTCTCGTTTGCCAGTTTCAACGTTTGTCCACCTCAATAACATTACGAGGACGATGCAGTAGACCCAGAGTGCATCATAGTCTAAAAGTCTCAGAAGTCTGACTTGAAGTATAGAGTCGAATGTATTTTTAGACTTTTGACTTTTAGACGTATGGAAAATAGTATATATGCGTAGTCGTATAAAAGAGGAATTTCCATGAGAATTTATAAAAAAGAAATTCCGTTGGCCTTCGAACTGTTCATAAGAAGAATAAGAGGAATTCCTGAATTTTTGGAAGTTGGATGTGAAAGTAGAAATTATTCTTTAAGATAGTTTAGCTGAAGATAAAAATTCCTTAGACTAGAGAGAAGTTCTTGTGGAAAATGAAGAATTTCGGAATTGAGAGAGTCCGACACTGCTGGGTGTCGTTGGATGGGAGGGATGCGTGGTGGAAGTAAGTCAATAATGCATTATTTCTTCATATTCCTCACATGTATATGAAAGACATGAGATAACATAAATCCAATATATATATAGCATGGGAATATGCAACAATGTGAGAACATATTTCATATCTGATTTTGCACAGTTAAACCTGAAAAATGTATCACCTTCATGTTTGGACATCTTTGTACTCAGGAGAATAAAAACGATTATCGTATACATCTACTTACGATCGTAATGAGGTCATAAATCGTCATATACACGCAGACACAGTACATTGTCGTATATGACGATCTTAAAGAAAATATTTACGAACGATCGTAAATTCGACGCATAAATTCTGATTGTAGCATTAAACGCTTTTTTATCTCTTTCAGTGAGCACTTAAAAGAGATTTTCAGACTTATTCTTTATGAAATGGTATACTAAAGCTTTAGCTACCGATTACTTCAAAACCGAAGCTTTTCAACGATCTTTATGCAAAAGTTTCTCAAAAAATGCTCAAAGTTCACAGGCAATAATGAACGCACCAGATTACATCCCAAAACAGTGCTTTACATGATTTTAATGCACATCTTCCCATTTAGTTCTAATGTCCACATTTCGTGAGAGCAAACCATTTTAAAAACTTCTTATGTTGAACCGCCCGTCTTCCTAAAAATGAGGAGCAAAAATCCTAGAATAACGCGTGATAAATTTTTGAACTGTTACTAACGGTCTTTTTTTCTAAACTTCTAAAACTTCTTAGAGAGACCACTGGACGCAGGCAACAGTTCAAAATCGATGCCAACAACAAACATGCGAGTGTGTTCAAAAAGTAATTTTGATACTGACCGGTGATCGAAGAAAGTGGTATACTAGAGCAACAGATTCGAACCGAGACGAGCCAACATATAATGGTCGGAAAAACCCTGATGTTGATATCCGTTATAATGACATTATAATAAAATTACACTGTTTCATATTCGGATATCATATTTTACAGTTTTTATAAGGAACAAAATTCTGATATTTTAATATGGCATACGATTGTTGAAGTATCAATACGCACTTTTCTTTTACTCAAAAAGTCTCGTTATCAGTGCTTCAACGGCATACAACATATCATAAGATCGAAAAATTTTAAAAGCTTGTTCGGTCAAAACCGTTTGCAGATTCATCTTCTCCATGATCGATTATCTCGTACGCGATGCCTTTTGGTTTGAGGTACTTTAGAAAAAAAATTTCTCACGGTCTTGCTCAAAAATTTTTCAAAAAGTTACTGTATGGGAAGGACCAAAGGCAAAACGGTATCGAAAAACTTTTCTAAAGTACTTCGATGCCGGATAATCGCCCATGGAGAAGACGAATTTGCAAACGGTTTTGACCGAACAAACTTTTAAAATTTTTCAATCCATTGATATGCGTTAGTTACCTCACAATGAAATTTCGGACGCAGATAAGTCTACTTTAGTATGCAGCTATTTACTCTAGATCACGACACCATCTGTTTCGGAAACGCGCATGCCTCGAAAAGCGTGACTCTCCTAGCAACCGTGACATTCATGTTTTCTTGTACCAAGAAAAAGTTTTAGTGATTGTCGAAATAGAGAGGTTAGCTGTATAATGCATATCCTCTTCGAATTAAACTAGAAACGTTGAACATAGCGCTAACGCATAAGTGCATTACTACTTCCGATTAGATTTATATATTAGACAAAACTTAATATCAGTTCTAAACCTCAAGTAAAATCCTTCGAAAAAGCTATTGAGTTTGTCAAAGGAGTTTCGACGAATATTGGTTTGAGATTTAGAGCTTGAGGAAATGTCTACTCATAGGTGAGAAATGATTTAATAGACATAACATAACAAACGTAAACAAATAAACAATAAGTCAAAGGACACCTTTAGTTAATACTTAAAATCTGTCCCTTCCTACAAATCTAGGCTTACCGGGATAGTTAGTAACTTCAGCCTATAACAAATACAAATCTGTAATCAGAACATCTCCACGGTTTTTTTTTATGAAAAAAAATTCTTCTTGTTTCTTCCTAGTATCAAAACATCATTTTTGGAGAGTTTCAGAAATTTACAGCAGACACAGCTTTTGTTTTATATTAAAAATAAATCAGATCATTCCAATGTTTCATTTAAAAAAACTAACTGAAATTGACTGTCGATCGATGGCCTTGTAATTAAACTTGGAGGCCATTTATCTTAAAGATAAATAGAACCGACCTGTTATCAACCAATATATATCAAAAGTGATTTCATAAAAGAATTTACAGAATCAAATGGTAAAAACCTTTTATTGTACGAGTTATGACCATTTTATTGAATCTCAGCCCATTCTAAAAGTCTAATAAGAAAACACTTTTTTCATTGAATCGAAAGAATCTATAGATATTCTTATGACAGATTTGTATTCTTCACAGAATGAACTGTTTAGCATGTTCTATAAGCCTAGGTTTATGGGGCGTCAGATTTTAAGTCTTAACTGGAAATGTTTCCATTGTTTGAGAAAGGTTTTAAGTACTCTTCCTATTTTAATAATGAATAACTCTTTAGTCAGATGTTTCGGAAGACATCAGACTGCCTTCTTCAATGCAGATTTTTAAAGGATAAAATGACAACAAACTGAAATAACTGTAAATAGTCCTTTTCTTTTCTTTCTAATAATGGTACGGAAACAAGACGGTAAAATTGGATAGGATAACTATTCGTCATCTTCCTCCGTATCAGTATTAGAAAGAAAAGAAAAGGACTATTTACAGTTATTTCAGTTTGTTGTCATTTTATCCTTTAAAAATCTGCACTGAAGAAGGCAGTCTGATGTCTTCCGAAACGTCTGAATAAAAAGTTATTCATTATTAAAGTAGGAAGAGTGCTTAAAATCTTTCTTAAACCTTACAATGGCCTTCCTTTAAAGTATCAATGATGTCTCTTTATTCTTTTTACAATTAAATTAATTACTTAATGTTTCAGTTAACTAATCTGGTACTTTGGTTGTGTGCTTGCAGCAATATTATCATGCTTCAAATCTTAATGATGAATTTCTCTCATCGAGAACAGAAAAGATGATATTAATATTTTAATGGTTGGATAAAATCTTTTATTGTAAATGGGCAAGAATCTCGGTTTCACAATTTTCCTTCTAGGTAATTTCGTTTAAAGACAACAAGGGAACCATAATGTTCGTTAATTTAGGACTACTATCCTTTTCAAATTATAAGGTTGTTTTTTGAATAACTTTTGATAGGAATGAGATAAAGACTTGCAATTTTCACCGTTCAAAAGAGGATAGAGACTTGGGGACATGTTTCCATAAACAAAATTCTTTCAACCGTAATTTTAGAAAAATGCAGCTTTCGTTCATTTTTAAAATCTTTTTCTAAAAACAAATATTACCATAAAACTCAGCATTGATTGATTACCTACAGTCTATTCGTTTCCGTTCGATACCATACCCGAACCATTGAAATTAAGGTCTCGCTTGACTCGTATTTTGAAGAGGACACTCTGGGCTACCAGTCCATGGAAAAAATCAATATAATCCTAGTGAAAGTTTCTAAGAAACAACTGGGTTTTCTAAAGAACTCCTAGAAAACCTATTTTAAAAAACCTTTCTGGAAAGAATTTTGTTTATGGGAACATGATCCCAAGCCTCCTCTTTTGAATGGTGAAAACTGTAAGTCTTTATCTCATTCCTATCAAAAAGTTATTCAAAAAACAATCTTATAATGTGTAAGTAGAGCTAATTTCAATTGGAAAGAAAGTAGATGATTTTTGAAGCTAAAAATGTTTTTTTTTAACTTATATATTTTAGTTTTTTCCTGTTTTATTCATCGTCCCTCTTGTTCACAAAATCTTCAATGTGTGCGTACAAAATCATCGAATTGTTTTTCGAATAGATGCGTGTATTTCAATGATACATGTACAGATTCGGATCATATTTATGTTCACACCAGCAAATGGTATTGTACAGTATTAGCAACAGAGAAAAATAAGAATGAAAGTTTTAATCGTATATTGGATATGGGTTGTTATAAAGAACAATCATTTATTGGGCGTAAATGTGAAAATAAAAGTGAATGTATAATGGAAAAAATATACAACTCTCCTCCAGTAGATACTTATTATCGATGTTGTTGTGATAAAGATTATTGTAATAAAAAAATTATTTGGTAAGAATAAATAATAACCGTAAATACTTTATAAGTTTTTTGTAAGATGAAATCGAGTTTTACTTTATACTTTCAATGATGTGTGATATATTTCAAGCAGAAATGTTAGGATAGTAGTAGAAAAGTGTCTTTAGTTTATCTGATACAAGAACATTTCTTGAACGTTTGGCTTAAGAAGTAAAGTAAATTTTACTGATAGAATTATGTCCAACCTTCTTACTTCTTCCTATGAATTTGTGACTTGTGTATTGTAATTTTACTTTTATTAAACTTCATTTTTTTATTCTATTTTAGGCCTGTTAACATAACAACTATTTATGAAACAACAACTTCAGACCAATGGAAGTCTCCAACTACTAGGACGACTAGTAAGTCGAGCAATCTTTGCTTTTGCACAGGCACACCTCAACCTTCAGAGCATCATGGCGAGGTGTAAAATAAGTTTTTTTTGACAAGCATTTTCATAAAGTGTATAGAAACAGATAATAATTTTTTCTGACTTTTTGAACAGTGTCAGATTCGACCTCAGAAATATCTGTCAGTTGTTATTCTGTAGTGCTATTACGCTGTTAGTTGATTCATCACAATTTTAGGTATTGGTGATGATAAACGTATGTTATACATAATCATCGGTTGTGCACTTATTGTATTTCTGTTGGTTTGTGGTTTAATTGCATTTTTTTTACTTCGTCGCCAATGTAATAAAGAGCATGCACGTAAAATGCTAATTGATCCTACAATAAGATACCCTGAAACAAGACCATTTCTTGAATCTATTGAATCAATTCAATTAGATCCTGAAATTCCGCAACAAAGACGATTTTGTACGATACATACTGGAAGAATTCTGTCATCGGGATTACGTGTTGCAGTTAAAGTTTTATCCGATAATGATATCCAATCTTCAACGTTATATAAACAAGAAAAAATGATTTATGAGCTATTAAATAATAGTCCTAACAATATTCTTAAGTAAGTAAAGATCGAAGATCCGTTTCAATATATTTTATGCGTAAAATAATTTGTATAAGACCGCAACAAAATACATATTAAGAATTTTAACTAAATTCAATAATTTTATTTGTCGATTTCGAGCTTTCGGTACTGACTCGTACCATTGTCAAGAAACAAATGACAACAAAACAATT
>CAJNOQ010003976.1:0-18605 GCA_905250885.1 Didymodactylos carnosus
CGTAAGACTTGAACACAAAAAGTCTTTTCATTCCCGTAACTCATTGTGCCGAACATTTATGGAAAGTTTCGTCAAGATCGTATGCACGGTGTCGGAGATAATTTCTGAGGGGGGGGGGGGGCCCTTAAGCCACTTCTTGAACGCGTTAGAATTTGGAACATTGTCAACTGTGTCAGATTAATTTAAGAGGAAGTCCGATTTAGTCCAAATTTTTATCAGAGAAATAGAATATTGAAAAAGAAAATCGATGCTTTTTTGCCCCAAATTTTTTCACATAAGATTCCATGGGTGTTTTTTGAAGACACCAGTTTTCATCCAGTCACGTTAAAACCCTTCGAAAAAATGATTCGGTCGAGCCCTAATTTTTACCGCAATTATTTCAGATCCTATCTTAGATTCTAAATTTTCTAATTTCTAATTCTAAACCATTGGGAAATTTTGAAAGTAGTGTCATTGTTAAGAGAACACTTTGCTCTACCTGACTTACTATAAGAAAAAGTTGTGAAGACACTAAAAATAAAACAAAGTTTTCTTGAGTAAAAATTTAAAAAATTCATAACTTTTGCAAAGAAAAAGTTGTGAAATATTGGGAGTGGTGTTATTTTATAGTTTAGACTTTTATCTATATCAAACTATGTTCAACTTAAAATAAAAAATTTTGTTGAAAAAGAGGAAGATACTCTTAAGACTTTGTCTATCAATGTCTAACTTACTTCTCCTGTTTTATCTAATTCTGGAAATTGTTTTGGTTGTAAACTAAATAATGTTGATATTGAATTTAATGTTTGTTTACGTTTATGCATAAAACTATAATTAATTTGAAATTCTTTTAAACGTTTGGCTGCTTCTAATGGATCAATACCAGGTACAGATGGTCCAGAAACATCAAAAGAATTTCTAAATCTTATAACTTCAACAACAAATGATTTTACTTGTTTATCTAATTCTTGTTCTAATTGTTGACGACGTTCTTGTAATAATTGTTGTCGAACTCTTGATGCATTAAACATTAATTCTGACCATTTTTCTCTCAATTGTTTACATTCTTCTAATTCTTGTCTTGGTATTCGAATTCGATATTTTTCTAATAGTGAATAGGTATTTTCAATTGGTAAATAAATTTGATCAATTTTATTTTCCATTTCAGCTAATTCTTCTAATAATGTTAGAGCATCATTTAATTGTTCCAATGTTGATACATCATCCTTAAATCTTAATTGTACTGCTTGACGATATTCAATTACTTGTAATAATTCTTGTTTAGCATAAGAATGTAATAATTTAGAATATTGTGTTTTCCAACTAAAAGCAAATGTACGTAATGAATTAATAATTGGTAATGTTTGAATACACACACAACCAATTTGAATTTGTCCAGGAATAATGTCAATAAGTTGTTCAGTATTAACAAGACGTTCTAATTCAGTTTGTAATACTTGTCGACGTTCAACACTTGTCAATGGTATTATTGTTGATGAATTATCATCTTTTTCTTCTTCAACTAATGATTGAAATGTTAATTGAAGATCATCATGCCATAAAAAATCAAATGTACGAATATGTTTAATACATGTTGACGCAATTGTTGTTACATCATTTTCAATATGTTGTAAACGTTCAAACATTAATTGTAATTTTTCATCATTAATTTTTGTTGCTGGAGATTGTTTTCCACTCTCAACAGTTAAACCGGATACTTCTTAAATAAAATAAAAATGAATAGAAAAATAAATTAGTTAAAAATTATGATATACATTATTTTTTCTTACCACTCATAAGTTTTTCACTATCAATAATAATCGTGGCCACATCACAAATACATTTTTGACAATAATATAAATTTGGTTCAATGATTATTTCTGGAATTGCATATTGCATTGTACAACTGACACTAAAAGAACAAAAAGAAAAATGTATTTTTTTTTAAAGGGTCCGCTCGCCCTCCGAAATGGTGATTTTCGGTCAAAAACACAATTTTGAGATAATCACATGGAAAGATAGCCTAAAGTGTCTACTTTCAGAATCTGTATCGCTTTCGGTTATATACGTGATTTTTCGCGGCTTTCGAGCAAGTTTTCTAGAATCCTCGAAAATCTGGTCTTCAAATAATAGCTTTTTTCCTGGATACTTATGCAATTAAATCTTTTTCTGCACGCGCAGATTTATAGAGAAAAATTTTCTGATCAAAATAAGATCTCGCACAGCTTTGTGTAACCCTGCATCAAAAGCTACAAGTATTTTCCTACAAGTCTGAAAAGTTTTAAAACTGAGCATTTTATATATCATTTAATACAGCGTTTTCTCTATACAACAGTTACACCTGAAGTGCGTCCCAAGATTTTTTATAGCGGTTTGTTGTGGAGAATTCATTCATTTTTTGTTCAAAAGAGAAAAGCAAACCATTCTAAAATAAAACAAACCATTCTCCAGCTTAAAGTATACTAAAAATTCTTGGGAAACACTTCAGGATCCTTTCTTTTTGAATCTTGATCTCTGGAAAACTCCTAAATCGTAAGATTTGGAGACAAAAATATTTTTTTTTTATTCTCGTAACTCACTAAATCTAACATTTACGGAAAGTTTGGCCAAAATTGGATGTACGGTGTCGAAGATAATTTCTGAGGGTGGGGGAGTGATGGTTGGGCTTAAAACAACTACACAATATTTTTGTTCATCACATTTAAGGTTATATTACCGAATTCTATTTGTATCTACTTCCATATCTTCCGTTTCTTGTCCTTCAAATAAATAGCGTATCATTTTTGTTTCATCAATTAAATATTTTGTTTCATTAACCGTAGCCAATTCAATATATAATTTTAGAGTATTATCAATTATTCGTTGTATTGTTAATGTAATTTTTTTTTTATAATATTTAATAAATTCTTGTATAGCTGGATTAACTGTTGTCGACTGTGTAGTTAATGTTGTTGGTGTTGCTGTTGTTGTTGTTGTTGTTCGACGTGTACTTGGTGTACGAGATCGTGACGTATTTTTATTTGTTAATTTTAATATATCTTCAACATCTGAAAATGTTCGTTGTACATCATATAATTTTTTACCAATTAGAGTTGCTTCATTTTGAATATGTATTTTCATTGTAGATAAAAATTCACCGGGTAACCAAATTTTTGATTTTATATAATCAATATTAAATAGTGTACAATTTAATAAATCATTATCAAGTACATAATCAATTCTTTCTTCAATAAGTTTATTAACATTATCTATTGTTTGTTCAAAACGATCGAGAGCTCGATGAACATTGGCTATATAGGCGTCAATATTTAAACTTGACCATGTCAATGTACGTAAACCCGGTTCTATTGCCAAATGATAATCTTTTATTTGTTTTAAAAATAAATTATAAAATGGTTCAAATATTCGTGATTGTAAATCTTTAAATCGATATAATGTATCTTCTAATAATGATTTATAGTGTTTAAATGTTTGTTCCTTAAAATAAAATAAAAAAGAAGAAAAAAAATTCAAATATTTATTTAAATTATTTTTAATAAATTAATTAATTTTAAAATATATTTATTTCTTACTTTTTGCATACAGAGTAATCCCGCTTTTGGTATGTCAACTTCTAATCGTTGAAACCATTTAACTTCATCAAATATTGAAAATAATTGTGTATTTGCATTAATATGAATTTGTTTTGTATCTAAATCAATATATAATAAATTTGCATTTAAATGTTCTTTCCATAAATCAATTTTTTCTTTCCATTTTTCTAATAATAATTGTTCATAAACTAAAAGTGTTTTTGCCGTACGATTATATAATTTTGATACAAGAGGAAAATTGCCTAAACTCATAATATATTTATTTACTTTAAATACATTCATTGAATCTTCAATTTTTTTTAATAATGTACGAAGCCAAGCAATAGCACCTAAATTAATATCAATTATTATATTTGAATTTTAACAAAAAAAAAAAAAAAAATAAATAGACAAAATATTTACCTGGTACTGGTGGAGCATTTCGAGGAATAGGCGGATTTTCTTTACATGTTTCAAAAGCTGTTCGTGTATCTTGTAAATCATTTTCAAAATTTATAAATAAATTTACATAACTATCGTGAATAATTGAACGTAAATGATTACGTTCACAAACAGGTTCAAAACTAGATAAAATAAATAAACCTTCTTGTGTTCGTTTTTGTTTTGAAAATATAACATTTATATAGGCTGATATTAAATTTTCTAATTCTTTTGTTACTATTTGAAAATTTTTATAAATTGTATCAAATCTAAATAAATAAATAAAAAAATAATAATTAACTATTTAATATTATATTTTATATATTAATCAATAGACATACTTTGTTTGATCATCTTTTGTATCAACAGATAAAAATTGTTGTGTCGATGTTGTAGCATTTAAATTTAATTTTAATCGATCAACACCATCAGCAATAAATGCTGTTAATGTGGGACTTGTCGACATTCCAGCACTTTCATCATAATAAGCTTCTATAAGGAAGCAAAAATATATTACAAAACAAAATTATAAAAATTTATAAAAACTTACTCATTAATTCAAGATCTTCTTTTGATACAGACGATGTATTCAAATAAGACATTGTATAACTATCAGTTTCATCACTACCTTCGTCTATACCTTCATCTGAAATATTTTCTTGTTGATCATTATCATCATCATTCATTTGCTGATCTATCACAGATGAACAACAATAGAAAACTATTTAAATATCGTTAAGGTTTCTTACCAGTTTTTGTTGTTTTAATATTTCGTTGTATCAATGTTTCTGCCGTTGTAAAATCTTCTCGTTTTGGTTTTGGTAATCTTATTGTTGATACTTTAAGTCTACAATTGATAGAGAAGAGTGAATGAATAGTTTTTTGTATAATCAAATATAATCTTACTGTGAAAATTGATTCAATGTAACAGTCATATCAAGTGCTTGTTCGAGTCTTTTACAAAAATCATCCAAATTTTTGAATATTGTATCATCTTCAGACATTAGTATTCCGACGGCATTATGTGGATGATAACGTAATTGACTTTGTTCATTACGAGCGTTAACGCTGCTAAAACATATTACAAAAATGAGTTTATTGACTTTGTAAAACAAAAAAAGTATGTGATATACTTCGTTCCGCTAAATGTGGATGATGATGTCGCCGAAAATGTTGTATTCAACATTTGAGAGCCACCCAATGCATCACGTAAATTTCGAAATGTTTCTTAAATTATAAAATATACTCTGTTAGTATATGCTTTATTAATATTTTATTTCTATTTACCTTTATAGCATGCTTGAAGTAACAGACAATTTTTAATGCGTTTATAAACACTTTCACGTGATTGTTTAGACGATTCCATAATAGCCGTTTTTGACATTTCTTTGAACCGTTTAACATCCTGAAAATGAATGATACATTACATTGACTTAAAGTTTCAGGTTTTTAACTGTTTTTAGACAGATAGATGTAGTGACAGCTTGTCATCTACATGATTATAAAAACCACAAGTTTCCACCTGTATTCTATTGGACGTTGTTCGAACAGCTGAGAACTGTTATGTCACAAATGAGTGATATTTTTTAAACAAAAAGACATAGTGATCATTATATCGCTTATGAAAGGAATAGTTCTCTTCACCAGTATAGTGAAGTTTTCGAGCAGAAATTCTAGAAAAATGTGTGTAAAAATAACACACGCGTCAGAAAAAATAACCTTTTCCTGAAGAATATGAGATGTGAATGGCTATAATAATGTCTTCACCTAGATGAGCAAAAGCGACTACATCTACATTAACGACCGGCTGATTGACCGTTTTTAAGCCATAAAGAAAACGTTTTTTCTAGTTTTAACCCCACAAAGTAGTTTATGTCATTTTTTGAAATTTTTGAGTTTTCAGTTCTTGTCGCTGGCACTGACCTTGTATATCAGATATGATACTCTGGGCCACTTCCTCGATCAAGTACCTATGACTTGTATGTTCAATAAAGAAAAAACTTTTTAGTTTGGTCTCGTCATCCTCTTTTATGATAAAAACTCAAAAGCAATTTCTTCGAACAAACGTACCACGTAAAAAAATCGAACGAAAAAAACTGAAGCAGTAATTTTTAATAACGAAAACTAGGCCAAATGATGGCAGAGTAAAAGCTTTATTTCATGGTGAGAAAAATTGAGCAGAGTAATATCGTTGCGCTTGCCCGTTTAATATTTCATATAAAATTCACCTTTTTATCAAGATGAAAATTTTCTTTCATTTCATCGATTTGACCATTGTCTATTTCGAAAAATAATATTTTCCATAATTCATCGTCGTTTTCAAATTGTTTTGTGCCATCTTCTATATGTTTCTTACATATTTTTACTAATTGATTTGTAATCTACAAAAAGAAAATTAATTAGTCAAGAATATACAAACAACAGCAACACAACATTTTACTTTAGCAAATATTAATCCCAGATATCCTTGTCTCGCATAATAACGTGATACCGATTCAACGGTGCGCATAGCATCACACAGTGATGGCAATACAGCCACAGCACAGTGTTGTGGATGTGCATCCTCTTGTAAATTTTCTAAATAACGTCGAATTGATTCGAGAAATTTTGTTTTATCACGACATTCATTTTGAGCATCTGTAATGCTTAAATAAAATAAATGAAAAAATTATTCAACATTGTATTGAATTAATTGATTTTCAATGCTCTTTACCTTGAATCGATTGTTTTCCATTTTCGTATAACTTTTGATTTTGAAGTGATTAGTGCGCCAATGACACTTTTGCATTCTTTTGACTTTAATTGTTCTAATAAATTTGTAATTAAACGTTGTTTTCGGTTCCATCGATCAATTTCACTTAGAGGACCAAGAGACGGATGAATTGCACTAAAATGATAATTAACAACGAGATGAATTTAAGAAGAATAAGTTTAAAATTTGACACTTACTCATCGCCATAAATATCGCTAAGAACAGCTTCGATTGATGTTATCCATGTAAGCACTAGATTTTCACAATATTTTATTATTGGACTATCGGCTGTCCAACGTGATTGTTTCAGTGAACTCAATACTTCAGGATCTGCACGTTTCAAAAACTGAAAAATGTTCAATATAAAATTTCATGAAATCTAAAAATATATTCAGAGTACTTACAAGATTTTTGTCTTTTTGCAATAAATGACATGTAGTATTAATTGCATCGATATGTTTTTCCATATTATTGATTATTGTTGTTTTAACAATAGAATGTGCCTGATCAATATTATTATTTAACTGTTGTTTAAATAATGGCAATAATGTTTGGGAATACAATAAACTGGTTATTTGTGATGCATTTTTTATTTCACCACAATAAATATCATTACCAATTTGTGTTGTTGTTGCATCGCTACTTGTATCGGATCGTAAAAAAAACAATATAATTAAATTGTCCAATGGTTCAGAAATAAAGTCATATTCATTTATGATTGTTTGTGTACAAGATATTTGTTTATCGTTTAAATGATCTTTTGTTGTATAAAAAAATAATTTATTTGATCCTTTGGCAAATAAAAAGCTATTTATTTTGTCTAACACATCGGTGCGACGAAAATATTGTTCAGTAAATTGTGCATCTAATGTTTTATCGATACAAAATGTTTGTTCAACTTTTTCCGCAATCCACCAATGTCGTTCATCCATCTAAAAAATAGAACGAAATTATCGTATGTGCAGTAAAATTCCCGACAAACAATATTCAACATATTTTCGATAATACAATATGTTCTCGTATAATAAAAATGATAAACAGTTTTAATTGATTTGATTTAAAAGTTTACAAACGAAAATAAATTCATTACAATATTCTTAAATTTAAACAATTACAAAATCAATTGTATGCAACAACTAAAAACACAGAAATAACGATAGAAAATGCTCACTACAGCCTATCGATAGAGAATTTTAAGGGCTACATTTTGACCTACTTGCTCTAGACTCGACTCATACGTTCAATTTCTGTTGTGTTTCACGTTTTGTGTTCGCTTCTTTTTGAAAAGAGGGAACAAGAGCAGTATTTTTAACGAAATCTTGGCTCATAACGCAAAACATACCCCATCAAATCTATGTACACTTATCTCTTTCTCAGTTACTAATCTTCTGCTTTTTTCTCACATTACTACGTATGCTCAATTGGTCATTAGAAACTCTATGCTAGAATACTTGAAATTTGTGGGAAAATCACCGAGCGTTCTGAGTTTTCCTTGTTACATAGTATAATTTTTTAAAATTTTTCTAATTATATGTTTCAACTGAATTACTCTTAACGTGAAAGGAGATATTCTTCCAACAAGTTAATCCATTTATACAAAAATTCCTAAAAGCTAACATTTCTGCCATATGAAAAAGTTTTGACTGTGTGTTGCCGTGCAACTCACATCAAACAAAAGGCAGTAGTGAAACAACTCACTAATGCATTTGCTGCAAACAAAGCATCGTAAAAATGGGACTGATATGTGTTTTTCAGTGTAAAAGGTAGTTTTTCCATGAAAAGTTTTGTTAAATATTGTTTTTAGCAGATTCTGTCTCATCAACAGTTTCTGGACCATTCACAATCAATTGCTGGTTTCAGAGTGCCAATTTATAGTTATGACTTGGAAATGAAAACAGAAAAAAGAAAAATAAGAGTAATATTTTTTCTAATGGTTGAAAACTTTTCATTTTTAAGTCATAACTCAATTTATTGCGTTGGAGTTGCTGTAAGTGAGCATTGAACTTACAATTGCGTAAGACAAACCTGAGCCAAAACGAAGACTTAAATCGACACTTAAAATGTAGTATGATGGAACACCAGAAATTAAATAAACATTAAATCGAGACTTACATGTTTATTTAAGAGTTAGCTAAGAAAACTAATTCTCTAACTGTTTTTCCGTTGTGAAGTTCACTCTACTTGTTCATTCATTATTTTAGTATTAATTATGCGTGTTATATGCTCCTGCCATCAAATTTAGACTTTAGTGTCCTGTTGAATTCATTAAGAAAAATTCACGCGTAACTGTACCTGTTTTCTTAGTTTTCAGATTTACCTTTTATAGATTAACATATAAAACAAAGAGTATGTCATCAGAACGTTCTATTTCTCCGGATCCTATTGTTGAACGTCCCGGCAAATCTAGATCAGGTGGTTATCGTGAAAATCAAGATGGACCGCCTTTTCAAGGAGGTGCTGCTTCTCTTCCACCTCAACAATCATCACGTGCTCCAAAGCGTTATCGTGAAATGAGTGGCAGTCGTAGCCGTTCACGAAGTATAACAAGAAGTCGTTCGCCAAGTTTAAGCCATAGTGGCACACGTTCACCACGTTCAGTTTCCCCCGATCATCTTGCGACGAAAACAAGTTCTCGCACAGGTATAAATAATGTCAGTACTATTGAGGGTGCAACAGCGGCTTCATCGAAACATCGCCATGAACATAGTTCTTCGTCAAAAAAGAAAAAATCAAAACGTCGTAGTGGTAGTGCAGAATTAGAACGATATGATTGTGGTATTTGCTTAGAAAATGTTCCAAATTCAAAACGATTATTTGGCATATTGGATAATTGTGATCACGTGTTTTGTTATGAGTGCATTGTTGGTTGGAAACGTTCAAAATACAGTAATCATGAATCAGCTAGGTACGTGTTCTTTCCTGAAAGAAAAATTCTTTGTTTTGTTCTTTCCGACAATGTAACTTGCATTCAGAAGCTGTCCGGTGTGTAAAACACGTTCATCGTTCATAACACCCAGTAAACATTGGTTTGAAAACAAAGACGATAAATACAAAATTGTGAAAAAGCATAAAAATCATCTGAAGTAAGTACATTCTTTTTTTTTCTACTATTATGCTTGCAACAGTTGTGTTCAAAAAAAGAGTTATTCACCTCTTTTCTATTTAGTTACGTTTTGTTTATTTCATCTCTCGTATTTGTAGGATATATACATATTACTTATATTGTGACATAATGAGTGGATTTTAGTGCTCTATATCATAAATTTACATTTATGTGCACGGATCTTAATCAGTCTTTAAAATTAAGCAGTCGATACACAGCAGCTAACCAGAAAAAGTTACTAACGTGTTGTTGTTGTTGTCGATATCTACAGAATTAGAAATGAAAATCAGGCTTTATATGAAAAAGTACATACAACACGCATTTATCCTATGTGTTTATACACACAAATCAATATGTAACCCATCTTAGAATTTAACTATGTGTTTATAATGAATGAATGGGAAAAGTTACATATAGCTCATGAATAACACAATTTATATTGCAATTATTTATTAGACTATGTGCAAATTTTCTTGACATATCTTTTTTAAATTAAAAATCAAAATTAGAAAACTTTTGTTAAAAGTTAAATCGTGCAGAAAGGTGTATTTTCATAATTGAGTTGATTGATTCAAATCGGATTTTGTCAAATTTTTCGATAGAATTGTGATACTAACGATTTTTTTCACTCTTTCGAAATTACTTTCTGCATTTAAACTTGTCATTCTTTCGTACCATCTACATTTATACTCCTCCAAAATTATTTTGAGTATTTTCAACATGTAGTTTACCTCAGTAAAGTTTCGTCAGAAAATTTGCACACAAGCACATTATTGGTATCCCTTTTGGAAAAAAATTCGATTATTTTCATCAAGAACTGATTTATTTGCATACTTTAATGTTTTGTTTATCAACTTATCTGCTTTTTAAATAAGTGTACTCACCATCGATACCGATTTAAATGATATGCTGGCTGGCTAATATTTAGAAAGTGTGCATTGTTGTTTCTATATTTTAATACTTACTAAGTCTTACAAAATGATGTACACTTAAGATTTATGTACGATTATGCATAGACTGCATTACTTTGTTTTAACACTTTCTTTGGTGAGTATTCATGTTTATTGTTACGCGATTTGTTTTTGTTTAAGTGGAATAATTAACTGTCGTAGTAGTGTTTTAAATTTCTCTTTTCTTTAGAACATTACCCTGTCGGTATTATCTTCGTCATGGATTTTGTCGTTTTTCTGATCGATGTTTGTATGATCATCATGAAGCGGCACGTCAATATCGTCAACAACATGGTTCAGGTGGAAATAGTCATCATGAATATCATCGTTCACATTATTATTCTCAAAGATCACCGTCTCCACGTGAATATAGACGTCGTGAACATCGTGAAAGAGTATATTAGACAAAAATGATAACCAAAATTTGATGAACAAAAAAATATTTCAATCTACTTTTCCTTTTGATTTATTCTTTTTCTTCGAATCTTTTCCACTGAAAAAACTCGCTTGGTACAATTGAAACTTTGTATATCTAAAATTTCAATGTGTATTCTAACCTTTTTGTAGAACAATGATTCTATAAGTTCAACAAACTTTCTCCCATTTGACGTTTTGAATTCTTTCTTTTCGTCGTTGTCTATACTATCATTCATTCATTGCTACAGCAATTGTTCGTTTTTTTTTGATCGTTGAGTATTAAATCTGAAAATGTACCGCTTTCATTTCCTTTCTTGTCTGTATGTGTGTATCTTTATTTGCGGAAATGTAAAAAAATTTGTTATAAAACAAGAAAAAATTGCCTATTGTTGATATTACCCAAAAAAAAAGAATCTGCTTAAGGAAAGATAGCCGCCAGATCGTCAGGAAAATTAACCTTATAATATTAACATAGCTCCGATTGTGTTTAGCAGTAATAAAAAATTATCGAACTGTTCATGCATCTGTAGCAGAAAAATTTTGATTTCGTATTGAAAAGATAGAGGAACGTAGAATACACTTATTATTGCAATGTCACAATTTAGTCACACATATTTGACCGAAGATAGATGAAAAGCTATTATAAAAAGCTCAAACTTGACAGTTTTATTCAAAATATAGAAGAGTCCGAGTTTATATGAATTCAGTACGTTTTGATCATAGTCTTCATGTAGTTCTGTGTTTTTTTTAATGACATGCAAATAAAAAAACTTCGTCTTTTAATGTTGCTTGATCCTTTTGAGTAATTTGATACAAAATGTGAATCAAGTTTAGGAATGTTTAATGAACTTTTTATTTTGTGATTCAAAATTTTAAACGTTCAACGGTTGGAAAATATTTTGAATTAGAAAATAAAAAGTACATTAAACATTCCTTAACTTGATCCTTAGAAGAATGCGAATAGGACTACATCTCATGACCGACATTTTGAGTGATTGTTCATTTGCTCTTTTTATAAAACAGCCACATTTCCTACTTAACTCTTAAGAAAATTAGTTTTTCCTAGAGAATTTTGTTCGTGTTCATCATCGATTTAGTTATCGACCTTTGATTTGCAATGATTATTCTAGTAACTAAGACATTTAAACGCTATTTACTAAAGTATTTTGTCAGAGTATTGTTTGTATTTTCAGATCTAAAGTGTTTTTCAAACATGACATCTGGTGAAAAATCGTTTGCTTCTGTTGCTGGAGGAGGAGGAGGAGGTGGAAATGCTTATAAAGCAGGAAGTGGCAGTATGGGAGATGGAAATTTTAAAACACGAGCACGGCCAGATGCTATTCGAAATAGTAATATTACGGCTGCGAAAGGTAGGATGCTCTATCTCTTTTCTATGTTTAGTATTAATTACTCAAAGTTTTTCTTATTTTAGCTGTTGCTGATGCAGTACGAACAAGTTTAGGACCACGTGGTATGGATAAAATGATACAGAATGGTAATGGTGATGTGACAATAACAAATGATGGTGCAACAATACTTAAGCAAATGTCTGTGATACATCCAGCATCGAAAATGGTAAAATATTAATAATAATCATTCACTGTATAATTCACAATTATTTTTTCTCTTAGCTTGTTGAATTGTCCAAAGCGCAAGATGTCGAAGCTGGTGATGGAACAACAACTGTCGTTGTTATTGCTGGAAGTTTACTCGATGCCGCAGCACGTTTAGTGTCAAAAGGTTTGTTTATTTTTTATCTATTGAGATGTACCATAAGCAAGAAAGTTTCTTACACTACTCTTTTCCGACAAAACAAATATCTAGAATGTTCTGACGTTAATAAGCGCCATTTTAGAGTAAATGTTAAAGAGAAGTGAAATTAGCTTGTTGAAAAATATTAAATCATCATATTAATTTATCTTTTTTTTAAGGTCTCCATCCGACAACAATAGCTGAAGCATTCGAAAAAGCAGCCGAAAAAGCTGCAGAAATTTTAAAAAGTATCAGTGTGCCTGTTCTTCTAACCGATCGTGAGTCATTACATCAAAGTGCATCAACAGCCTTAAATTCAAAAGTAATTATAATGTTTTTTGTCAAATCAAGTGACTCCTTAACCTATTGATGTCCATTTCATAGGTTGTTTCTCAACATACACATTTACTTGCACCGATTGCTGTTCAAGCGGTATTAAAAGTAATTGATCCAGCTGTTGACACAAATGTTGATTTACACGATATTAGAATAGTGAAAAAACTTGGGTTAATAATAGAATTTTATTTTTTGTTAAAATATTTTACTTAAATGATTAATTTTTTTCTAGTGGTACAATTGATGATACAGAATTAATTGATGGTCTAGTTCTTGATCAAAAGACGATTGGCTTTGGTGCACCAACACGTGTTGAAAGAGCAAAAATTGCTCTAATACAATTTTGTATTTCACCACCAAAAACTGATGTAAATGTTTGTTTTGCTCTGGTCAAGTGTTCAGTGTATCTAATTTTCTCTGTTGTTTTTTTTTGTAGATGGAGAACACTGTTATAATTAGTGATCATGCGCAAATGGATCGTATCATCAAAGAAGAACGACAGTATATTCTGAATATTGTTAAACAAATAAAAAAAACAAATTGCAATGTTTTATTAATACAAAAGTCAATATTAAGGTAAATTTGTGTTTGTTAGTAAACGAATATTGGAAATAATCAATGATTTCGTTTTTTGTTTAGAGATGCCATTAGTGATTTAGCTGTACATTATTTAGCAAAAATGAAAATAATGATTGTTAAAGATGTTGAACGTGAAGATGTTCCATTTGTTGCTAAAGTATGTTGTTCTCTATTAAAAGCACAGTAACTCTTCACTAATGTATTTCGTTTCTATAGACATTAGGATGTAAGCCAATAGCAAGTTTAGATCATTTTCAACAAGATATGCTTGGAACAGCGGAATTAGTGGAAGAACTATCATGTGGAAACGATAAAATTGTTAAAGTAAGTAAATACAATCAGAGTCAAATGATAACATAGATGTATTATGACAGCTACATCTTGATTATATTAATAAGGTAACATTTTTTTTCAAATAAAGTGTCAATGTACACTGTCAAAAGTCTGTATTTGGTCAGATTAGAGAGATTATCACTTGTACAATATAGTACGTTTGTATCTAGATTTGAAAATTTATTTTTGTTAGATAACTGGGGTTGCTCATCCAGGTCATACAGTATCGATATTATTACGTGGTTCAAATAAACTTGTTCTCGAAGAAGCTGATCGTTCGATTCACGATGCACTTTGCGTTATTCGATGTCTTGTTAAAGAACGGTATAGTATCTATTTATTGTTGTGGTAACTATGTACATTGTGTATTTTTTTTGTCTAGAGCATTGATTGCTGGTGGTGCGGCGCCCGAAATTGAATTAGCTGTACGTTTAGCCGAATACGCTCAAACATTATCGGGTGTTGATCAATATTGTGTTCGTGCATTTGCTGAAGCGCTCGAAGTTATTCCGTATACATTAGCCGAGAATGCTGGATTAAATCCAATAGCGACCGTAACAGAACTTCGAAACAGACATGCGAACGGTGATAGAAACGCTGGAATCAATGTTAGAAAAGTAACTAGCATACCCTTCATCCTTTTCTTCATGATTTCCTTATTTCTCTCATTCTAGGGTTTAATATCAAATATTTTAGAAGAAAATGTTGTCCAACCATTGTTAGTTTCTGTTAGCGCAATTAGATTGGCAACAGAGACTGTGAGATCTATATTAAAAATTGACGATATTGTAAGTGTGCATATTCAATGTTAGCTTTAATCTAAATGTAATATTTCTTGATTTGCTTTTAGATTGAAACAATGTAACGGAAATATTCATACAAATAACGAACATGTTTGTTTTTTTAGGAAATTTTCTTGTTTTTTTTGTCATTGTTTGTATTTTTACAGTTTAACATGTTTGTTTGCCTTTATCCGTCTATGAATTTGACATGAACAAAGTGAATGAAATGGTGGTGTTTATATACCAGACTTGACGTTTGTTTGTTTTTCTCACCTTTTCTACAATAAAAACTAAACTTTCAGAGGCCGGCCCATTGCTCTCAAGTGAGAGAAACATAAAGTGGTTTAATGTTAGAGACTTTGTTCTTATGTTTAAAGAGCATACTTAACGATAAAAAAGAAATCTGTAGAGAGGTCTTGTTTACTCACTTATGTGTGGAAGCTTTGACGAATGCAGAACATTTTCTTTTAATGTTTTTTGCTCATTTAAAGGGATCTACCCCTCCAATATATGCCCTCCAACTATGTCAGTTTAAAGAGGACACCTAATTACCTATTTAGTTCGTTCGATGAACTGATAGCTTTCACAGAGTTATTAATTAATTAAGCTTAAATTTTAATTAAACTTTAAAGCCATAGTCCTCATTTTAAGAAGCTTGTAGCTTAGTCAAAAATAGTCGTAGAAAAGTCATTCACGCATTGCTTGATAGCCAATGGATTGTTGATGTGGTTTGATGAAAAAAGTTTTTTAAGACAATAATTTATAATTAATCATGCTAATGAATACTAATTTATATCACTCTGGTACCTTATACTTTTATTTGCAAATTAACAGTTTATTGGAAACGGTAAAGTAATACGTTATTCGACAGAGATTTCCAAGCGTTACAAACTCTTGTATTTCTCTTTTCAAAATGTTACCGATAAGCAGTTGTCCGTTTCAGTTTTAGGAAACGGGTTTTCTACCATGGATTTCTCAATAGGACGGCCATGGATGTTTTTTGAATAACTCGAGAACGAAAAGAGATAGAGAGTTCGGATTTTCAGCATTTTGTAGAAAAGGCTTTACTCTACCGTACATAAATACGTATATTTCGTGCTAAAACTCTCGGGTTTTCAAGTGGGGTACCTCACGGCTGAAAAGCGATGAGGTTGCCGGATTCTGAACCTGCGGTATATTTTTAATTATAACGTGGTGATTAGATAGCCCAAAGTGTTTTCTACAATTCTGCGCAGGCCAATTTCCCTATCTGTTGTGGTTCTCGGACAGCAGGGAGTTTCCTGAATCACCCGTAATTGGTTATCATTTCGTCAAGTAAATGGCTGCCATTCGAGAACCATAACAGATACAGAAATCGGCCTCGCGCAGGATTGCAGAGAACACGTTAGGCTATCTAGCCACCATGTTACAATCCTTCAAATTCAATCGTCTTCTTTAAACTGACATACTTTGAGAGCAAACATAAGGGTGTGTGAAGCCACTCGTTAACTGCAGTGTGAAACTATTGCCAAAGATCCTGCAATAACGAAGGATGATGGAGTAAAAGTCTTGCTACAAAAATTGTGCGCAATGATCGACTGCGGGGGGTAACGTTATCTGTTTTTCAGGGTTAATGGAAAAATTTTGAAAAAAATTAAATTTAAATTTAAAAGATATGACAGAAAAGTTTGAAAATCAGACAACGTTAACCCCCGCAGTTGGCCATTGTGCCCATGTTTTGTAACAAAAGCTGTTTTCCACCATGCATCGGTTATGCAGTATTATTTGGCAAGGTTTTTTTCAAAATACTTTTTAATTTTCCAGCAAAATACATGGAAAAAACATTTTGTAACTCAATTTTGATCAGTTTTTTAACGTTTGAGATCCCATAAAGGGAAGTTATTGTGGCGTGGCCCATCGAACTGTACAACATATCCAAGTATCAGGGGGTGCACCCTCCCTTAAGCCCCGGTAAAAATCTGTCTCGGTAACTACAAATCAGATCTGACAAAAATTTCAAGAAATAGCAGCCATGTCGACGTATGGTGATGAAACTTTTGATTCAATCTTTATGTTGCAACCACAATGGTCAAAATGAAGCTGTTCGTGTCCCAAAATTTTTCATCCAAAATATTGGAGCTGGTGTTGGTTTTAGAAGGGAGGTAACACATGTGGCCAGAGATTGACAGAGAATGAAAAAGTCTTATTTTTGACAGTAAACAGGGCTTTTGCAAAACACGAGAAAGCCAACGATAAGTCATACTATTGCCCTTTGGGATATCTAAACGAATTTCAGACGGAGCTGCTCACATCTACGTTTTCTTTCTCTAAATGAGTTCGTATTTTAAATTAGCCTCATAAAACTGATTGTTCATTTTAAATCCACTGGTCCAGATCTGTTTCAATTGCTAGAGATGGAGACAATAATGGTCTTCTATGCTGATATCATTTTTGCAATTATAATCTTCTTTCGCCACATACCTGTTCAATACTGAATCAATTTTAATAGTATATTTTAATCTTATATTCGTTAAGGATTGATGTAATTATTATTGTTTGTTACGTTGTTAAGTTTTCTTGTTCAGTGTAGGTTGTGCTAGAGACCTGCACTGAATAAAAAACTTAACCTGAACCAAATCCGATCGGATCGGGCTCCCGGTCTCTAGAGTATACTGACAGAGTCTCATTATGAGAGAGCTAAAAGAACGATTTTATGTGCACCGAACGGATTGAGCTGAAACTTTGAGAAATCAATGATGAACTGTGCTTGTATCATTGTGATTTAACATCAAGAAACCAAGTGAATTGAACATGAACATTACGTGCACTATTATCTTTTGTGAAAACTTCCTAGGACTTGTCTGTTTTCCGAAGGAAAAGGAAGTTTGAAGTATAAAGTTTATATACGAGGATTTTTGTGATTTGCAGATGGTTTTTTGTCAGTAGCTGTAAACTTTCGGGATGGAATTGTGATTGATCAAATTTCAATATAAATTTGATGTTTAGAGCTACTAAAATGGTGTTTACAACTACTGAATGGACCAGTAACAGATAGTGTACTATTGATCTGATGTTGTTAGGCACTAACAGTTTTAAAAATTATTTACGCTATATTATTACATGTTCTACGTTGTAGCCCAACACTTCAATAAGAAGTTTTCACATTTTTGCTTTGTAGAAGCAACGCTGACAAGCTTTTTCATTAACATATGATTGAAAAAGTGAACTTGTTGGTAAACGGATGTCGCCTCTTCCGTTGTTAGTCTAAAAATATGTTTGTTCAAAAAGAGAATGATGTAACATATTGCATATGAATATGATTTATATGTAATTATCATTATAGCTGTCTTTTCCTTTGTCCTTCAAAATGTCTAGTCTAATCTTTATCTTTATGCATAAGTCGCCATTAATATAGACGCAATTATCATCAGTAAACTTGTGTTTCTCTCTCTCGCTCGCTCTTTCAATTTGAATACATACGTTGGTTGAGATTCCAGAATTACTTCCGACAAGATTGTCGTCTCATTCGATCTCAGCTAACAATCTTTTTAATATTATTTACCCGTATTTTTCTGTTGAATCTTATGCAACAAAATCTCGCATATTCAGACAAGATTGAGATACTAGTTT
>CAJNOQ010003977.1:0-18605 GCA_905250885.1 Didymodactylos carnosus
CGTGTGGGTCGGTAACAATGTTTTGCTCTCGAAAGGTCGTTACATATGTATCGGGAAATTGTCAAAAGATGTTTTTCATAGGTTTGTCGACATGCTCTTTCATCTCCACAGATCAGAAAATTGTTTTTAAGAAAAAAGTTTTCTGACCTAGGAAACCGGTTTTTCAAAAGCCGGGTCTTATAAGGCCTAACTGCCCAAGCCACTATGATATTCGGATTCAGCATAGTCGATTACCTATTGTCCACTAGAAAAGGGATAAAAAGCGATTTGCCAGTTGGGGACCTTCCCTCGTCAGCAGGGTGCCTCATATATTATGAGACAATACAAAATTGCTATCTGAACTATATATTTTTATAACAGTTGGAAGTACTTATACAAGCTTTCGAATGAGATACTTTCGATCAGTATTCTTCTTCCTATTAATAAAAATATTAGTGTAAGAATTTAATGATAAATTTTATAAATCGATTGATAGTATACATTTAGAAAGAAAGTTTATCTAATTCAATACGTTCATAGACTGAAAAGCTTAACTTCATATGTACCTGGTGAATCATATGAAGCGTGAAACAAAAGAGTGAGAGAACTAGCTATGGTATATGCTTTATTGTTTTTTTTGTATCATATCGTATATTTATCTATATATAATTCGTCGAAAAACTGTAATATAAAATCATATTGTATTTAGTAATTTTACAACCGCCTTCTTAGTTACTAGAGACTCAGACAGAATTCATTTCTGAAAGAATCAAAGAAGATACCACGACCGGTTTCGATCTTTCTCAAGGGTCTCATCAGGTGGTTTCCTTCGAGAAAGACAGAGTTAGGGCACGACAGGCAACACAAACTCAGTCCACACCGTATGAGGGTGTTACTATTCCTTGTTCTTATCGAACAAAGAACGATAACTTTCACACGACGAGAACGAAGCACGATATCACTGTGCAATGCACATGTTCTGCTTCTCTACGTTAAGTATTTCTTTTCATTCTATCAGAAATGACTCATCCTTTTAAACATAAACTGTATCTAGTAACTTTCACTCAATAACTGTTGAGATAAATGTGAAAAGCACCATACTTATGGTTCGATCTTGGGAAGTGGTCACCCATCTTCTTACTAATCGTAGTTTTGACACAATAGAGAAAGACAATACGTCACAATTCTCTACTTTATAGTGACAAACTCCATAATAATGCATGGTTTGATCTTCAGAAGTAGTCACCCATCCTCTTACTAGTCAAGCTCGTTCACAGTGGAGAAA
Source organism: Didymodactylos carnosus (assembly GCA_905250885.1). Classification (NCBI taxonomy): domain Eukaryota; kingdom Metazoa; phylum Rotifera; class Eurotatoria; order Philodinida; family Philodinidae; genus Didymodactylos; species Didymodactylos carnosus. The sequence continues at coordinate 1,265 of CAJNOQ010003977.1, forward strand.
GACAACATTTTGTCACAATTCTCCGATTTTTTATATGCGAGTTTTTGTTCGGTTTTGATAAGAATAAATCTGTATATAAAACTCGACTTAAATTTAATTATATTTAGTAATTTTACAACCGCCTTCTTAGTTACTAGAGACTCAGACAGCTCTGTCTGAGTCTCTAGTAACTAAGAAGGCGGTTGTAAAATTACTAAATATAATTAAATTTAAGTCGAGTTTTATATACAAAATCATACTGATCTATTTCGAAACACTTATCATTGAATTCTTATACTGATATTTTTACTAACACAAAATGGAATGATAATCGAAAGTGTATCATTTGAAAGCTCGTGACGAGCCCTTCAAACTAAGATGAAAACATATAGATCAAACAGTGATTCCAATGCGCAAAGATAGTGATTTCTGGCGCCTCAAAACTTATAGGACATCCTTTATATAAACATACATCATCGCAAAGGTTCTTCACTAAAACAATTCCAATTTTCTGTCGCTCATCTACATCCTCTCGAACACTGCTATTAAGGATAACGTAAACCAAAACACATAACGACTATCTTCATTTCTAATTCAGCTAAATTCGACTACGTACTTGAGAATGAATGTCAACGATGTCTTACAACTGTCTCCTTTAATGCATAGCATACATTATTCAATTCGTCTTACTTCGAACAAATAAAAATAAATTTTAGAACATAATTCACAATCTTTATCTATCAGCCTCACAGATCTCATAATATCATCATATCTCTAATACATTCGAAATATCCATAAGCAATCCAACCAATTATTTTTCATTAAAAAAACTACTTTCCGTTTTATATTACTTCTTCTTTATTCGATAAATCATCATCAATACATACCAATTCTCTATAGTTAATTTTCCTCTTTCTTAACTTGCGTTCGATACCAGTTCTCCTGTATCACAGTAAGTATGTTAGGTTATTCCTTTCAGAATCGTTTTGCATCCAATGGTTAATAGCCAAAGAAGAATGTAACTGCTACACATACTTTATTTCAGTAAATTCACAACTATATATAGTATATTTTAGCTACAGGAAGATCCCTTTTGGGAAACTGGGAAAAACAGCTATTGTACAAGAGAGAGAGAGTGAGAGAGAGAGAAGAATAGAAATGAAAAATACCCATGGGAAAGAGTGAACAGAAAGAGAAAATAATACATCATAGAAAAACAGGACAGTGAATACATATAACAAAAGAACAGAAAGGGAAAATAACCATCGAGTGAAGAGAACATGTATATTTGAAAGATGACCATTGCTGATATGAAATTTGGTTTATACTTCCTAACAAGTATCTATTTATAAATACAGATCTTTTCTTTGATTTTTTTCTTCCTCCAATTCCATCTTTTTTCAATTCTCAACTCTCACGAGATCAATATCTAAACAACATTTATTTCAAATTCTCCATGTTTTCCTTACGCCGTATATGAATACTCTAAGTTGTTTGACAATAATTTCCTGCAAATTAATATATAATGACTGTTGGTTTAAATTCCTTTAGGTTTTCATCCATCCTAGTTTTAACTTTCATTATTAGAGCAATCCCCCTTTAATACGCAAACATTTTTTTCTCCTGGAACTTCTTCATTTCTTCCTTTCATCCTATTTGAAATCTAGACTCCAAAATAAGTTCCGATTAATAGATGAGAATCGATTATAGGAGGACTTGCCCATCTTTTCGTCCATTTCATTTCAACTCTCAAATCTGAGATTAAATCCCATTGAGAAGAAAAACATCTTTGATTTGAATTTTATCTTCTTCTCTTTCGATTGTATATGACCTTTCAAGCGTAACGATAAGTTTTTTGGAATAAGTAAAGAACATTCGTTTGAATTTCTTCGATATTTCGGTTATCTTATTCCAGAATATACAGGCATTCTTTACTGTGATTTATCCATATTATTCAAATCTTCCATTCTTAGAATCAGTTAGGATTAAAAAGGCAATATCTTTTCGTTGAACTTTCACGCTTTCTGTTTGTATCTTATGTAATTGCTTAGAATTAGTCTCAATACATAGATAACTATCTGTTTCTGCAGTTTATTTAAGTCTTCTTTTCATCTCAGTTTAAGTCACACTTTAGAGAATGAGTCTTCGAGTGCATACATAAAAAGTTTTGATACCAGTTAATTCTGAAGTCTGAAAATAAGTCCTAATGGAAAGAGAATTATCTTTTATTATGATTTTTTCGTCTTTTGCTTCCACCTCATTAGAATTCTCCTCTTTAAGAATAACTATCGATCAATACAGAGTTATCTTCTACCTGAATTTCCTCATATTATTTTAACCTTACAATCTTAGAATAAGTCTTGATTAATAAAGATATCTTTTAGTCCAATCTTCTTTGTCTTTTTGTTTCATTTTATTTCACTTCTCAACTCTCATGATAAATTCCAATAATAGATATAGTTCTTCTATTTGAATTTCTACATCGTATTATTTTTCCAATTATTATTTCGTAGGATAATATTTGACCAACATATATGAATCTGTTACTCAAACTTCTTTATCTATTCATTCAACTTTCTCCAATTCTCATGCGTCGTAATAAATCCTCATCATAAGAAAAAAAAGAACCCTTATCTGAATTCCGCGTCTTTCTTTAATTTTCTTTAGGTTCCAGTTCAAAAACAAATTACAAGTGAGATTTCAAGAGAATAATCAACTACTTCTTTCCTTTCTTTTAGATTAATATTTATCGATAATTGAATAGCGAGATTTCAACTAATTTATCATCGCAACAGAACTGGATCTGCTATCCCATCGTGTCCGCGAACCCATAAATCATCAGTAATGTTGCATTATTCATCAGAATCGAAGAAAATCGATGTTTCTCTGAGATCACAGATGAATGTGGATGGAAACCTGGTTGGGATTTTCCATTGATATTCATAAGTGATCCGAGGAAAACATTGGTTCTGATAAATAATGCAACATCATTGATGGTTATGCATTTTCAGATACGACACGGTGTGAAATTGGTACCCAAATCTAGAACTTTTTAAGGTTCAGTGTGACATTTCTTTTTACAGAGTGAAGATATGGTCCCAAGTACTCGTTGTGCCCATCAAGATTAGGGGTGGCACTTTAACTTTACTTTAAAAGTTAAACTGACATTTTCTTCTAGTATTTGTATTCCAGTGTTTGATGAAGCTGTTCGAGATAATCTTTCGAGACTAGAGAACGAACTTAATATTATGTTAAAAAGGCAATCAGCAACAATATGATTGCCCATTATCGAGTAGCAGTCATGAGAAATTCCTCACTTCACACAAGAAACAAATTTTCTATACCAAACTTAACGACGTTTGTCGTGGGAAGATGGGAAAAATGTAGAAAGGACGAATATCCAAAGGGAGAAATGTCGAAAATAAATAGAAATGGTGAAAAGAAGAGTTTATTAAAATAAAACTCTTCTTCACATTCCCCCCTCACCCGATATGTAAATCTTTACTTCAGATTCTTATTTTCGACATTTTTACTTTCAATATTTTCCCCTTTCTAGATTTTTTTTCTGTCTACCCTTTTCCATCGATTGCCCTCTTATTATCTTGATCAAGTCGGTCACTCTTTATACCATTAGATAGAACGACCTCGATAACCTCACAATGGTATGCACAACTCCTACGTTTTGACCCTTGCATAGTAGACAAAAACCCTGATGAAAATTTTTGATCGGTAACGATTTTTTGTCTAGACATCTGACCTTCGACCCCTAACGGTTTTTCTCCTAGACGTCTGATCCTTGTTCTTGCTTGATACCTTTGCTTATTTCAACTTGATGATCGGTGGATACTTCTATAGGAGAACCAGAAATTATTTAATTTTTTTCACCTTTGGGCTTTGGTCATTGACTTTTGACTCTGGCACAAATCGACAAACAAACGCATTTTTTTATATTACCCTCCCTTCGGTCGAGGGAATAAAAATGATGAGAAAAGTTTTTAAAACTTTCTCCTATAATATATTTCGATTTTCAAAATTCAATGAATGAGTTTATTTAAAAATAATCAATCAAAATGAATAGTTGTTGTAAGTAATTAATAATTTTTTTCTAAGATAGCCTTCATATTTTCGATATTTTTTGTTACGGCTTGTGTATCTGGATGATCTATTGGTAGAGCAACTTGAAAGATTTTTTTAGCTCTATTTAAGTTCTCAAGAGCTAAATCGAATACTCCAACTTTAGCCTATGCTATTGCAATGTTGTTATATGAAATTGCTAAACTAACGTGATTATTTGGAAGCATGTTCTGTTGTTTATCCACTGCTTTTTCCATATATGATATTGCTGTCCTATGGTCATCTTTTGCACAATATACCGTCCCAATGCTTGCCAATGTTCTGGCGAATTGTGGATGTCTTATAGATTGAAATAAATTTCCAAAATCGTAATCAGTTTTTCCACACAAAGTCATTTTAATTATCCATAAATTATTCGTTTGATTTTCATATACATCACCTACACGAAAAACGGAACCTAACATAAATAATATTTCTTTTTCACTTAGAAAATAACTTAAATGTGATATATCAGCAAAGTCACTGTAGAGCCACTGTTATATGTGGCTCTACAAATTTTCGGTGTTCTTGTTTTAATTGATTATTTATGTCGCGTACTAACATACGTAATACAATAAGTTTATCAATATCTCCACTACGTAATATTTCGTTTAAAAATCGATATATAAATGGTTCTTTTGTGTACCATTTGATCGGATCGAGAGGGTTATAAACACCCACCAAGACAAAAACATTTTCCCAATCTCGATCGTCTCTATGAAGAAATTCGTCACACATACGGTAAAGTTCGTCCATGGGACTCATTGAAGAATCCATATGTAATAAAACTTCAACAAGTAGTTGCATCCATACGAAATTTCCGTTTTCAGCTGACAAATCTTTGTATGTAGTTGCTGATGAATCAAAAACATTGAATGGTGTGGTACCATAAAATCGTACACTACTAGTATGAACAGAAATTGATGAATCCTCCTTCTGTACATATGATTTAATATGATTTTGGTAAATCATTGTCATATATTCTTCAATCTCTGAACAAATTGCTTTTATCTAAGAAATTTTTAACCAATTTTAACGCTTTAATAAGATTATTGAGATCGAATTACCTTATGATAATTTGTTGACCATTCCTTATTTCTTTGTTTATTTTCTGGCTTACAATGGATATATACGACTGCCAATTGTGGAAAATCGTGGATATGTGGTATAACATGTCTAGCATGTCGACCAGAAATAGTTAGAACAATATGACTGTCTTGAACGTCTGTTATGTAATCAGCGCATTCATCGACATTCGTACAAAATTTGACAAAACCCAGGGGTTTTTGTAGTTGTGATTCATCCTCTAAGGTTTGTCCGTACAAATCCAGATTATTTATATTGAAATTGTCGGTAAGCCATATCCATCGAATTGATTGTGACGTATTTTATGATGAAGCCATGCTAATGTGATAGTCAATAACGTCGACAAGTTAATACGACATACAATTATCTGTATTTGAAGAATAGATTTTCTGCTGATAATTCATCCAAGAGAAAACGTGATATTTATTACTTTCGCATGTAAAATTGACTAAACGTTGTTGTATAGATAAGAACGTAAAAGAAACTAATAAAAAGAATGTGTGACAAGACTTCTTTTTATTTGCTCGATTTTATTCTACTAATAAAACAAGTCGTGCTCGTCACTGCAACTCATTTGACCCATGAATGAAATTTATCTGATCATTATCCATTACTTTTCTTCAAATTTCGATTTTGTAAGCGGTCTCTGGCCTTGTCCAAATACATGTACACAAAAAACTTCAATTTTCTCGTTGACGAATAGCTGTACAAGAATTGATCTTAACAGTTTTATATTGAGATTTTCTAATGTGATACATTCTAAAAAGTATGCAGTTGGTCGTCGGCATCCGTACGGTACGCTACTCCCGACTACTTGATTTTGTGTATTATATAGGTTTAACACAATATATCACATTATTTTCTTGTTTGAAATATCCTCTAGAAGTACCAAAAAAACTTGTGAACAAGTGACAGGTTAGTAATATGGCTTCGCCCGATACCATTCTCAGAGTGCAATGTAAAAATGATAACAGCATGCTCTCCAAAGCGCTTGCACTCGAGATAGCTGGACAGTTTTTGAATCTTTGTTATTGTGGTCAATCACTTGATGAATACATCGATCAAACCCCTCGAAATCCTTACAAGGGAACATTCTCAGATGCAGGGACGCTTTTCAGTCGGGATTTTGTGCATTTTATAGCCCTTAATGAGTTGTGCTCATGATAAAAAAAGTTTGAGTTTCTGGTTTGTTTCTGAGAAGATAGAATGTTTTTACTATTACAGCTATATAGATGATTTTATTAGGAAAAAGTATTATGTAGGCATGCACCGAACCCGAACGTTCGGGTTCGGGTTCGACCATTTTCAGTCAGCTGATAAAAGGACATAGAAATACACCAAAAAAGAAGATATCGGTGTTGGTTATCGTAAGTCTGCATACAGTGAAATAAATAATGCAAAAATCACGAAGAACTAAAGACATTCGAAGAAATCTGACGAAGTTCGAAAACCCGAACTGAAATTCAGGTTCGCTGCATGTCTAGTACTATGGATATCAGAAGAAGACGAAAGAAGCTGAGATTTCTCTCGGGCGTAGTTGTGCTCATGTAGAAGATAATGCGAAAGTCTAAGCTTAGACACTCTTGAGAGAGTCAGTTATTCTCTCGACTCAAGGGACGGTCATATGAAAAACATGCGTTTGTCGCTGAGTCAGTTTGTTGTGTCACGGTCAAAGGTCAAAGGTGAAAAGAATAAAATAAAATAATAGAAGTATCTACCGATCCTCAAGTTGAGATACGCAAAGGTATCAAGTAAGAACGAGGGTCAGATGTCTAGGAAAAAAACCGACAGGCGCCAAAGGTCAGATGTCTAGACGAAAAACTGTTACCGATATGCTTAGACCATCACAGACCGTTACCGACAAACTAGAGTCCGTAACAGACCGTTACCGATAGCGTAGCAGACAAGTATCGGCAGGCGACAAAGGTCATTGAGTACGTTTCTATAGTATTAGGAAGAGGTAACAGTCCATAGATAGACTTTTCTAACAACGAGAAAAAGCACCTTAGTCATAATATCGCTTAGAACATTCTAGACTGCTCTAAATGATCCTGTTAACATAAGACTTTTCCACTGAGAATTGCAAGATGTTTTCTGTCAACGCAATGACACGAAATGAGGTATGTGATCTCCACATTTTAGTCTCAAAGCAGCTGCGCTGACAGGGTCATTTTTGACAAAACCGATAGAAATGAAGGTAGCTGTGTTGAGGCTTATTTTCTTCAGATTCAGTGTGACCGTATATTGTCTTGTTAAAAATAAATACATATATTAGTGAGGTTTTCTATTAGTAATATAACCGGCCTATCGTGTTTCACATTTTAATCCCGCAGGGATTTACCCTAACAGGTTTTTACTAAAGGAAACAGTTTTTGTATCTTTTTTAAGTTCCATTTTCGTTATTGCAGGTTGACCAACGGTTGATATGAACTCAAAAAAAAATCTTTTTAACAATCAAACAAAAACTAAAGTGACGATATTCTTCGTAATGTGCATTGTAAAAGATTCACATATCCTAATTAAATCAAACAGAAGAAATCGAATATCAACAGTCAGCGATTGAATAGATTGTCATCAAATGCTAAATTTATCGAACACTATTAATCTTAAAATCGATAAAGCGCACCAGCAGATTGTACCATTATCGTCTCAGTTTTATTATATAGAGTATTATATCATTCTCTGCATATCATTCTTTACACACAAAAACACAGAACAAGCGAACAGCGTTTTCTGGGTAACGCTTCTGTTTTTGAGCCGCAGTGAGCTTCATCTAAAGCAAATGTTGTAAACATGTTGTAAAAACGTTATGTTTTCATCACTTTAATCAGTTTTCTTTATACCTTATAGCTTTACAAACAGTGTCTCGACTATATCTGTGATTATTATATTTTCTAGCCAAAATCTGTGTTTGTAATCCAAGCCTCATCAGCAGAGAATGAGCGGCATTTTTCAACAGCCGGAAAAGTTGTTACAGAGCAACGCAGTCTTTTGGATTCAGATTGTGTTGAATCTTTGGTTGAACCTTGAACCTTGAATTTATTTTGTCAAAAAAATGTTGACTTGAACAGGAAAGTAGGAAAAAGAATACACATTACTTTCTTACAAAGTCCTACCACCTTTAACAGAACAAGAAATGGTGTTAAAAGAAGCGTATTTGAATGATATGTGACCTGAATCAAAATAAAGTGTAAGGAGTTCTCTTTTTGTTTGCTGATATAGTTGTCTGACTCATATACATTTTTTCATTATGTTTTCTACAAAGTTGTTTCTTCTCTTCAGATTGATCTGTTTTCTTGCACTGCATATTGTCAGAATAAGTAAAAGTTGTAAACAAAGAAGCTCATCGGACTCATACCAAGCTCTTCGATTTCGACTTGGAAGCTTTGACACATTTCGAAGCTTGGTATCGAAAGATGGTTACTAGGACACACTGTGTGTTTTAGTGGCACAGACCACTGACAAACAAATATATCCTTAGAAAATAATCAAACCTTTTTAGATCGGTTTTTACCGATTTAGAAAAACTTTTTAATCGGCCGATCCGAGCCGACGTAGGTTTCCAACCGGCCGATCCGATCGCGTTTTTTTCAAACGGTTCCAACTCCGATACACAGAAGAAATGACGACAAGCATTTTGGTATAACTGTGAGTCTGTTTCAAGATTGGGAAACCATGAGAACCTCATTACATACTAAGTACCTTTGCGGAAACGTTAAAAGTTCGAAAAATAATTTTTTTCTCCTAAATCGTAGGGCCCAACTAAAATTTTTTTTATTGATAAATAACTTAGACTGTCCAGATTCAGAATATGTAGTGTTTCCAAATTTAAATGGACTTGGTTCAATAAAAAGAAAGCATTTTTACCGGTGGTCGCTACTATATAGGCTCATTTTTGCATATTATTTTCCACGAAAATTCAGCACTTGGAGCAAAAATTTTTATACTATTAGATAGTCTGTAGTCCAGAGTGTACCTGACACTATTTGAAGTTGAAGAAATAGCAGTTTCGATGTTTTCCAAATGTCCGCCTGTACTGTGCATAACGTTCATAGAAAAAATTATTCAATTCCACTGACGTCACTTATTTTGTGAACATGGCAAACGAAATCGTTTTTATCGATAATTTAGCATTCTTCTAAACACAACCTTGACATAATCACGTTCTCAATATTCATCATATATACAGCAATGAAAGCGTAGAAAGTCGATCACTCTTTGCGTATAGACAGTATGCAACAAATTTTAGTTACTTTTTGATTTTACTTGGACGAAAAAGATCCGTTTTGATAACACAAGTAGAATGAATTTTTTTAGAAAAATACGAGAATAATAAATAGTAAATAGTAGTAATATTAATAATAGTACTAAAAAAAGAATAAGATAGTCAAGTCTAAGTGCCCGTTCATCTTTATACATCTACACACGAGCGACCTTTACCACCAACCTCTTCTCTCTCACTGTTGTATTTGTTAATCTTTGCTGCTACTTCTAGTTCAAACTCTTTCTTTTTCGTTTATTCATAGGTGATGGCTATCATGTCTTTAACCATTGTACTACCAACCAGGGGCCATTTAGGCCCGTTTCTCAAAAAACAAGAAAATGAGATGAAAATTTTTGTTTTTTGCATAGACCGAAGTATGAAATACATTCTATTTGTTGTGTCTAAAATAGGCTTGGGAGTACAAGGGTTAAACATCTGCATGTAGAAAACGCTCTGTGATTTTTTTACACGGAGAGTCCAAGGCGTCTGTACTGGACAGACATTTGACTTCAACTTCGATCAAACATCAGGTTCATACTCGATTTTTAATATTGAATCTGAAAAAAATACTTTCAAAGTGTTTGTCGAACGAAAAAGAAAAGAATTATTTTTTCAAACATTAAAATGCATATTTTCTGACTTAACTCAACGCACTCTATCTAAGCATGTATAAAAAATGTAAAAATAAAAACCTGCTGAATTTTCAAATTTCCGGTACCTTACCTACAGCTTTATTTTGATGTTTCTCATTTTTGCAAAACGGTGCAATAGATAAGCATTTTACTCTTAATCTGCTATGCAGCATTGGATTATGAAAACTAATGACTCTTATACAGCAGTAACAGAGCGGTATTATCTATCAATCACAGCACCGATTGACGCTATTCAACCATTCCATGATAACTCCCATTGAAAAATTAACTCCAACAAAAATGGCTTCAATTGCCAGTTGATTTGTGTCTATCAACGATGAGACCCATATATAACCACCGTAGACCATTGGCGGTAGTGCTATAAGTACGAATAGAATTGTAATAAAGTTGTTTATTTTATTCAACCTTATGCAATTATTTAGTTGTTTTTGCCAGTTACATCCACGATCACTACAGGTAAATAACATTATATAGACGATAGAGTAAATAATTAATATGACTCCAATAGATATGTGCTCTAGATGAAACAAAGACGATTTTGAATGATATTGAAGGCAAGGTTGAGAAAAGTCCAAAAGTTTAATAAAATACGTGGGTACAACAAAAGCCGCTTTTCTTAAAAATTGAGGCCAAATTGAATATATAACTATAAGTACAAAACGTTTAGTTCTCTTTTCGCCACTTCTTACATATTTCACATAATCAATAATCGATAGTACTATATCGAACCCATTAATTAGTATGGCAGCTCCGGTACTAAACCAGTAGACTATGATAAACGCTGCATTCCGCTTGCATGTTTTACAAATGATGTTTTTATAAATACTCGTAACATCAAAATGGAATATTGCATCCGTCGTACAGTTTGTATAGTTGAAATTTACATTAACGATTAGATAAGAGGAATCATTATATTTTTCGATAACGTAGTCATCGCGATTGTTATAATTAACGTAGTATAAGTAGTTTGAGACGACCAAATATATCGTCAAAGAAATGTTGAATAAAATTGCTACAGGTGGATAAACTCTATTTTTGAAGAAACTCAGCTTATCTTTAAGACCTAAGATAGCAAGAAATAATCGATAGGAACATGACGTGCTTTAATTTATTATAACTTACTCATTTCTATCACATATGGTCAAAAAAAGAATATGTTTTGTAGTTTCAATTCTTCTTTATTTATATTTTCCTTTTCTTGATAGTAGAAGAGGTTTGCTGATAAGAACAGCAATAATTATTACTTTTTTAAAGGTGTTGTTCTGTTAAAAAGCATGTCACTTCTACTAGAGGTTGATAGAGGGAGATTTTTCGGCTCCATCTTCTCCCAAACAGTTTTTTCGCTTCTACAATTTTTTGTTGTGTAGGCTTTTTCGCCATCGCTAATTCCTGCGAGTACCCGTACTCAGGAACTGTTTTCTACTGTTAATTTCACGTTTTATTACAAATGCCTATAAAGAATATATTAAACCTGTCTGTCAATGTTAATATCGCAGTCTATCACCGGCATTCATTAAGTGGAAAAACCATTTTCGGTCTGTGGAGAATCCACGTCGTCAAATATGGCTTCGTTTAGGTCAAAACACTCATGAATTAATATCAGATTAAAAGAAGTTAAGAGTAATCTCTAAAAAAAGGACACAGAAAAGAACCTTTTAAGATTCTTTCCTTGGGTCTCACACCAAACCTTCGAAAAGGTTCGAAACGGAATCTCCATATTTGCCCGGAAAATAGATTCCGTCTGACAAATAATCTTCGGTATTAAGTATTTATAAATATATACAGCACATTTGATCGAGTACAAAAGCTAACCCGTCAGCTATTTGCTTTGCGGCGTGGTCAGCGACCTCTGCTACCGTAAAGGAATTCTGAAACGTTTTTTATCATTTTATTTTGTTTAAACATCATAAACCGAATGATTCAGACAGCTGTGACACGTCTTAAAATGAACAAAAAGTTGCCATGAACATTTATGATATATGTTCTTCACATAAGTTTTCGTTAACTCGTTCGTTAAGCATGATTTGAAATGTATTTTAGTTCACAGTTCACATTAGTTCTTAAGCAATTTATTGACTTTATTTATTTATTTTATATTTCGGTGTCTACGAAAAAAAATATTTGTAACAGATATTAACAGGACGCCTCAGAAGAAACGACAACAGAGAAGAAGCAGTAGAGGTAAAAGTTTATGAACGCCTACGTTGTCTTATTTACTATTGTTTGAAACAAATAATTCAAGCAGTCGAGAAAGCAAAAGATAAATATTGAATTTTCGTGACTTTTCTCTGTTCGAAGTTTTAAGCATATTTTTATCGGTTTCTCAGATTATGTTCTGAAAATAAAGGTCTCTCACTTTTGTTTCGCAGCGAAAATCTTTTGTCTCATGTCTGAGACAAAAAATAGCATTCTATAGAATTCTATAGGTTCGGCGTCAAGCATGTTTGGTATAGATTACAAATATTTTTTCTCGTAGATACCGAAATATAAAATAAATAAATAAAGTCAATAAATTGCTTACGAACTAATGTGAATTGTGAACTAAAATACATTTCAAATCATGCGTAGGGTTAGCGAAAACTTATGTGAATAACATATATCGATATCAAATATGTTTGAGTCAAGGAAGATTGATATCACACAAGACTGATGAGGTAACTTCCCCAGTGTGAAATCGGTTTTGAGTTGAAACCTAGTGGGTTACAGATATTCGACCAAGCTGATTCCAAAAATCACCATGCCAGCTACCCTTAAGCCTTCAGAGACCCGTTTTCTGGAAACTAGTTTTTCAGAAATTCTAAAAGGTAATCAACACCTTTCTTAATGCGCCATGATTGTAGCCCGCAAATGTCTGATTAAGATGAGACATCTCCCAGCTCTAGATAGCCTTCCTTTGCCAACTTATTGAATTTGCAAGAAAAGCCCTAAATGTTTACTGTCGGCTCGAAGCTACAGAAATAAGAAATTAATTTAAAGCTTTTCTTGCAAATTCAATAAGTTGGCAAAGGAAGGCTATCTAGAGCTGGGAGATGTCTCATCTTAATCAGACATTTGCGGGCTACAATCATGGCGCATTAAGAAAGGTGTTGATTACCTTTTAGAATTTCTGAAAAACTAGTTTCCAGAAAACGGGTCTCTGAAGGCTTAAGGGTAGCTGGCATGGTGATTTTTGGAATCAGCTTGGTCGAATATCTGTAACCCACTAGGTTTCAACTCAAAACCGATTTCACACTGGGGAAGTTACCTCATCAGTCTTGTGTGATATCAATCTTCCTTGACTCAAACATATTTGATATCGATATATGTTATTCACATAAGTTTTCGCTAACTCTAAGCATGATTTGAAATGTATTTTAGTTCACAATTCACATTACTTCTTAAGCAATTTATTGACTTTATTTATTTATTTTATATCGTTAGTTACATCGTGAGTCGAACAGATTTGATAGCAAACAGGACTGGATTGGATTAGATTGGTATAAGCCTAATGAGGACCAAGTTATACAGCCAAGAAACTCTTCTCTACTCATGGCGAGGTTTCCCTCTGTACTATTTCTCATAGTAGAGCAGTTGTAGCTGTTTTCTAAACATGGGACAGTTCATGAGCGTAACTGCTTGAGCGATATTTGAATAAGCCAAAGCCCCTTCATTTTCTTGTTCCAGAAAACTATTTGAACCTTGACTAATTAAAAACATTGGACATATTCTGGTTTATTAGGAAATTTTTACGCTATGCAATAGCAGTGAACTCATCAAATTTCGGTTGGAATTAGCCATCTTCTTTCTACTCTTTCGACTTTTCTAGTGTTGAAAAGCGGTGGAAAACGAACAAAAGAATCTTGCCTGGTGTACAACAAGACAAAGTTGTTTGAAATGACAAGGAATAAGAATTTTGTAAGAACATAGACAAGAAAGTGAGCAGGTGTGTTTATATACACACAACGAAAGAGAAAAAGATGACCGCTCGACTGGAGAACAGAAAAGAAAAGAGGAACAAAAACTAACTGGTGTATGCTGGTACACGAGGAGTCAGTCATTTATTCTCTCATACTATTTGTAACATCAGTATATATTCTTTACAACTTTCGTCAACTATTCGCTACAACTGTCGCTATACACTTATTGGCGATAAATCATAATGTGCATTCATGCAGAAAAGAGAACAAAAAAAGTACAACATTCTTGATTATCAGTCGAAAAATTTGACAAGAGTGTAGGTCACTGTTTGTAAAATACTACGAGAAGTGTATAACCATTCTCAAAAATTCGAACACTCTCAGGATTTCTTCTTAGCAAAAGGTGTTGTTTTGGCAGTGCAAAGCATAAACATCATGGACATAAAGTCATTATGGAGAACACCGGAGGTTAATCCCGTCAACGGCAAGGCACGAACTTTTCCTATTCTCAATCCAATCGATAAATATGGCAGAACATTTCATCTCGCATGGTTCGGCTTTTTTGTTGCGTTTCTTTCATGGTTTGCGTTTCCGCCATTGTTGCATGGGACGTTGCAAGAAGATCTCAAATTGACTCAGTCGCAGATAGCCAATTCAAACATCATATCCTTGTTGGCAACCTTCGTCGTACGAGTGGTGATCGGTCCATTAACAGACGCCTACGGACCACGATATACGATGGTTGGCTGTCTTATTGTTGGCGCTATTCCGACAGCATTAGCTGGTCTTGTGTACAACTATCCGGGTCTAATGGCAATTCGTTTTTTCGTAGGAATTCTGGGTGGCACTTTCGTACCTTGTCAAGTTTGGACAACTGTCTTTTACGATGATAATGTTATCGGCAGAGTTAATGCATTTGCTGCCGGATGGGGAAATGCCGGAGGTGGCGTTACATTTTTCGTCATGCCGGCTGTAGTCGCTGGCCTCATGCAGACAGGATATACAGTGCACACATCATGGCGAGTGGCATTCGCCATCTGTCCGTTTGTCATTATTGTTTTTACAGCGGGTTTGATACTCGTATTTGGGCACGATACACCCAATGGACCATGGCGCAAGCAAAATAACATGATTCAAGTGTCAACACAGAATTCCATCGCTGTTCAACTGTCTGAAATTCCACCTAATGTGGAAATGGTACTTTCGAAAAACGATGATGGAAAGCTTGCCGAAACTAACATATCTACGAATAATTCAACTGATTGGAAAACTGCGCTAAAAGTAATATTCACTTTTCAGACTGCATTGGTTGCATTGCCCTATTTATGCTCGTTCGGCAGTGAATTAGCTGTTGAAGGTATGATCTCCAGTTTTTACGTACAACAAGCAAAGATAAGTGAACAGTTGTGGTCACAGCAAAAGGCAGGTAATTGGGCGGCAATGTTTGGTTTGTTAAATATTGTTACAAGACCTGCGGGTGGATACATTGCTGATTTGTTATACCGAAATGAAAATGTCCAGTTAAAAAAGTATTGGATGTTATTTACCGGATTAGTGATGAGCATATTCTTTTTGTGGATTGGATTGACACAGCTGCATATTGCCGGATTGGTTGGAGCAATGGCAGTGTTGGCGGTCTTTATGGATGCTGCAAATGGTGCTGTCTTTGCTGTTGTTCCACACATTCACGTACATTACCAGGGCATTGTGGCAGGTTTAACAGGAGCCTGCGGCAGTCTGGGCGGTATATTGTTTAATTTAGCGTTTCGATATAACGGTACTAATTATCATAAAGCCCTCTGGCAGATTGGAATAGTATGCAGCACAATTAATATCCTTCTGGTATGGATAAAAATACCATCGTCAAAGCACAAGTAACGTTCGTATTGGTTAAGAGTATCTCTTGATCTCAGCGAAAATGCCGTAACGGAAAATATAATAGAGACCTTCACGTATTTTTGTAACTTTGAATAGAAGGGTTTTGTCCCTAAAGAAATGTCATAATTAAAAAAAGCTTTGATTAGTTTCGAGAAATACGATTTAAAACTGAAGATCCAAACCGTCGATGAGGCTACAGCTAATGAGGAAACCTTCGCAGGTGATTAAAAGATTTTCTGTATGATAAGAAATAAGCCGTTATTATCTGATTCACGATAATGATAATTCAGCTCAAGTTAAACCGGATGCAATTATCTGTTGCTGTAATACTGCCAAAATAATGATAATCGATATTATAAACAAATCATTACGTCGTCAACATTCTTTTTTTATGGATATAATACGTGATTTGTTTGGGCAACAGTTACTGGGAACAAAACAAATCATGTGGTGGTTGAATCCATCCGTTTACAAAACATGGAGAGAAAGTGAGCTCAAACTGTGTTGATTGAGACTATGTAACTAGTTTCTTTGATAAATGTAGAGC
Organism: Didymodactylos carnosus; assembly: GCA_905250885.1. Classification (NCBI taxonomy): domain Eukaryota; kingdom Metazoa; phylum Rotifera; class Eurotatoria; order Philodinida; family Philodinidae; genus Didymodactylos; species Didymodactylos carnosus. The sequence goes on from CAJNOQ010003977.1 coordinate 17,681, forward strand.
ACGATTAGTATTTTTATTATAAGTTAATTTGTCGTATAAATATGGTCATCAAAAGCCTTTTAATATTTTGCACCTTAGTATCACGGCATATTTTAAAAAAGATTTTTTGATATTTAACCAGTCTAAGCAATCTGCAATTGTATTTTTGTCTGTTAATCTTAACTAGACATGCAAATGTCTATTTTGATGAAATATGACCTAATAGAATCCCTTCCCGTAATAGAAGACTAAGTGGTCTCTTATTTTGTCCGACAACTCAAAACTTTGAGGGTGGTCTTCTACTGAGGTCAACTTTTGCCTCACTGTTCATGACTAGAATTATCTAACGATAAGATCAGTTTTATATGCTAGTAATGATCTTTTATATCCGTTTTCGTTGCGTTTTAATGTGAATGGACTGAAGAGAAGTCGGAGTCATTATCATCATATTGAGTTCGATTTAGAGGTAGAAGATGGTTCTCTAATGATATTATTTTACTTTTAGCAAAAAGTTATATTTTATAGATTTTTGTATATGCTTAATGAAGGACGGGGCACGGTTTCTGCTAGAAAATGGCCCAATATGATTCTGAGCGAAAATGATCGGAAATGCTTCCCTTTTCACTTGCCATTTTCAAAAATTCCTCCTGGTGTCTTTCAAACAAAAATTACTTTTCATGTTTCGCCACCAGTTCAACAAAAGCTATTTACGCTTTTCCACAGATTTTCTCGTCCGATTTCAAAGTCCTTGGGCAAAGCTCATAGATAGTAACATAGAGAATTTTCTGGGCTTCAAAATAAGTTATAAATGAGGTTTTCAAAAATATGCTCATACAAGAAAATTCTCGACATACTAGACAGATATCATCATTCTCACCTATCCTAACACTTTAAAGGAATACTCCTTGAACTCATCTACTCGGAACCGGAATGCTTTATATATACT
>CAJNOQ010003978.1:0-18603 GCA_905250885.1 Didymodactylos carnosus
ATGAAGACTCCACTCAAATGATTATTTCAATAATCTGATCAAATGAAGGTTTCCCTAATGTTAACATTACCACTGACCAGACGCTTTTAGTTCACCTGTTCTTTTCTCAACACATAATTATTGCTTTGTTTTACTTGAAACTTTCTCTTATCTACCAAAAATGTCCTAAAAATTATTTCTATAAAAAATTGAGCTTTTTCGGAACTTCAAATTTTTATTCCAATATGACGTATCGTAAATGTACTACTATGTCACTATACATTTTGATACAAAAAAGACGCGGACCCAATAACCTAAATCTTGAAAATGAAACAATGATCTTCAATCAAAACTTCACTTTACAAGCGCTCTGATCATATGGTTCTTTTTAAAAAAAACAAAAATACGTATCGTACAGAAGCACTGACAACCAAAAACGTGTTCATCTTTTCCGTACTATTACAACTTTTTTTCTTTATAAACTCGAAATATTTCACAGAAATAACTTCTCTGCTCATTGTTATTTAACTTTTGATAATTGAACATTATTGATTCCGACGATGGTCATAAATACATCAAAAATAGTCAATTTTTGGTAAAGTTGAGTCCATCATATATAATAGAATTGACAATTTCAAATATAGTTTCTTAGAAGAGTATGACACGGAGTGAACGATCCGTCATTTGTCCTCACCATTTTTCATCAGAATACAAAAAAAGTGCAAATTTTATATATAAACTTCTTTTTGTTTATTTCACTGTTTCTTCTTTTATCACTGATTTTATACTGGAAAAAGAACAAAGCAATAAATAATAAAACAAAAGCAGTTCAGAAAACAAGTCTTAAGATTTACGGACAAAAGAGCGACAATCATGTAAGAAAAAACCAAGAGAAATAAATAAATAAAAACGAATAAACAACAACAAAAAATAAAAACAAATCGCATCTTTCTTTTCAATATCGTCATCGATCGAACACAAACACATACAAAAAATAATAGAAGTCTCTTTTTGAGAAGACAAGACATGAGAAAAATGACTTTCGTTTGTGGGAACTGTTCATAGACAAATTCTTTTGAAAACAGAAAAATACAAAATATCTCGAAAATAGTTTACAAGATAAAACATAACGTCTTTAAAATGACAATCGTAGTCAAAAAAAATAAATAGATAAAAAGCAACAACAATAGATCACACGGCTCATAATAACACGATGTTACTTTGATAAGAAAACAAAGATACACGTATATCAGTGTAAAAAAATAAACAGATGAAAATTTATTTCACTTTTTCTGCTTGCTGTGTCATCCGTTGTGTACGACGTTTAAATAAGCCTGAACCGTCAATTGGCCCAAGTGTGACTGATTTATTCGGACTGGTATTAATCGCATGAAACGTGACTTCTAAATTGTGCTAAAATGAAAAATAGACAATAAATTATCGGCAATCACACATGATACAATGAATATAATGTCTCAGAAAAAATTGAGAAAGACATTCAGACCACTCACTGAAACAATTTTGAAGTCAAAAATTATTCTATTCAATACACATGGAAAAGCCAAGACAAAAAAATGCTTTTAAACATATCAGAATACAGTTCTACTCAGAATTATAGGGATGATGAGAAATTTCAACTTCTCGTTCGTTTTTTCTATTCTTACTACTGTTTCTCTGACAGAGAGAAGTACTAGACGCAGAAAACTGTGCTCTATCCGAATATGTCACTGAAAAAGTTTTATCACTTTCATTTTCTTAAAAAATCTTTTTTTACAAAAATCTTTTCACTGATCAAAATTATAGAGACAATTTTGGTATCTTCTTGTTTTTTAGAAGAACATTTTTTTTAATTTGAACGACTGGAAACAAGTTGTATTTAATAATAAATCATATTTTGAAGTTTTGAACAGGAAAAATCGATCCTATGGTCGTCGACTTTCAATATACACGTATACAAGGTGGTGGTGGGTGCGTAAGTGTCTGAGGTTGCATGACAGCCTCCGAAGTTGATCTTTTGGTTATTGTATAAATGACGGGTGAAGGGATCACGATATATTGATATTATTAATCAAAGTTTACCGGTATTTGCGAAGAAGATATTCAGAAGATAATATACTCTGTCATAAAAGTAAACTTAGTATGGCGTAGTTGAAAACAAAGAGATAAAGATTCCGGAGTAATCAGCAACATCACCTAACCTTAATCCCATCGAAAATTAATTAAACTATAATCAATCAATATCCAACATCTTGAACAACTAATACATAAAATTTTGTCTGAAATCGATCCAACAACATGTTAAAAGTTAGTTGAATCGATGCCTCGTCGTTTGCAATCATATATTGGGATTAAAGGAGGAACATCAGCAAAATATTGAATTCTATTTTTATTGTTTTGTACAAGGATGTAAAATCGTTCTTATAATTTTGATCAAAGAATAGAGCACACTTTTCTGCATCTAGTCATGTATTTCTCTCTGTCTGAGAACCAGTAGTAGTAAGAATAAAAAACGAACGAAAAAGTTGAAACTTCTCATCATTCTTATAATTCTGAGCAGAACTGTATTTACAAGAAATAGTAGTTTTTTGGTCTTACCCGCACAATATTGCAATCTTGTATGGTTAATTTTTGATCCGGTAATCTGTCCAAATTGGAGAGCCAGCTGTGATTTAATATATCACGGGCTGTTGGCCTTTTTCTCGGATCGATATCAAGCATGGACGATACTAGAGTCTATAAACAAAAAATCATGATTAAATTAAAATAAAATAAAACATTTTAAATTTTTTGTAATGTCTTACTTTTGCATTCGGTGATACTTTATCCCAATGTGGTCCTTTAAAAGATAATTTTGCATTTGTAATACGATGCAATATTAAATCAGGAGTATCGTTTCGATCAAAAGCAAAAGGTGTTGTTCCAGATAACATTGTATATAGTAATATACCCAAACTCCCTGAAATATACAATTTAATAAAGTATTCGAATAATATTATTTAGTATAAATCATTTACATATATCACATGATTCATCATATTTTTTTCTTTGTAATACTTCTGGTGCGGCAAATTCTTTTGTAAAACATGGTGTCATTAATAGACCATTTTCTGCACGTAATTGTTTAGCAAAACCAAAATCAACAATTTTCAACGTTTTTGGATGTCTTGATTGATCACTATACATAATATTTCTTGGTTGTAAATCACGATGAACTATTCTCAAAAAAAAAGAAAACGAATAATAATAATAATAATAATTAAGTTGAAGAAAAATATATTGAATTGATCAAACAAAATTTCTAAATTTACCAATGGAATTATGATGTAAAGTTTCAACAGTTTTAACAATAATAAGCATAATTCTTGCACTTTCTTTTTCTGATAATGATTTTTCCTGAAAGATTTTATCAACTAATTCGCCACCACGCATTAAATCTGTGACGATATATACTTTTGGTGGATTAAAAAAAATATCACGAATCTATTAAATAAAACAAAAAATTTGAAAAATAGCGTATTGAATAATTCTTGATAAAATTAATGAGATAACATACTCTAATTATGTTTGATAAATTAGTATAATTTAATAATATTTGAATTTCATCAGTTGGATCATTTGTCGAACAATCGGAAATTATTTTAACGGCATATTCAGCGCTTGTTAAACGATGTAGACAACGATGACATACGGCAAATTGTCCTTGACCAATTTGTTCTTTTATTTCAAAATCTTGAGTAAATAAGTGGAATTTCATTCCTGGTATATTTCTTAATCTTTTTTCAACTTCATCGCTATAAACAGGATCATTGATTCGTTGTTCAGTTAATTCGGGAGCAATATAGCTAAAACCTGCGAATGATCGATGAGCATCAGCTGATGGTGGAACACCCGGAGAATCTAACAAAAACAAGAACAAAATAAAGGAGAAATATTTAGAGACATGTGAAAATCAGAGGTACAGAATCTATCCATGTGCGCGCACAGGCGTACGTGGAAAAGTTTTGAAACCTGTGGAAATTTTTGAAAAATTTTCCAGCGGAAAAAATGTGGAATTGTTCCACCTAACGAGGAAACCTCGCCAACTGCCCCCTCGTTTTTTTAATGAAATGTAGTAGGTTATAAGTAATCGATCATGCTGATTCCGAATATGATAGCCATTTTTTCGCATAGGCCTTTCCTAGTCGATTTCTAGAAAACCAGTTTTCCAAAAACCTCGAAAAATCCTCAAAACTGTTTCTAAATAAGTCATGATTGTAGTCCGCGAATTTCTGATCAAAATGAGACATCTTCCAGCTCTACACGATGTTTCTTTGCAAAGTATAGAATTTACAAAAAAAGCCCTAAATGTTCATTGTCAACTCAGAGCTACAGAAAAAGGAAAAAGGAATTACCTATAACCTACTATGTTTCGTTAAAAAAGCGAGGAGATAGTTGGGGAGGTTTCCTTATAAGAAGATTTAAGAAATTTTCGAATAATAAGAAATAAACCAATAAAAGCCGTTTCTCAATTTCAAATGTGGACATTTTTCAAAACATTTCCCGTTCGTGGAAAATTTTCAAACTCACGGGTAGTTTCTTCGCCTCTGATGAAAATGCTCTAAATATAAACGTTTTTTACCTGTGGGTGTTTTACTTGTAAATTCTTTATCGAAATGATGTGCAAAATCACTATGAATTGGTGGAATAAATGGTGGTTCAATTCGTTTTTCAAATAACGCAATCCAATCAATTGTTTCAAAAAATGGATGTTTTTTTATATTGTCAAAACCATCAACACCAGCACCAAGACGATTAACAGGATTACGTTTAAATAGTGACCGTAGTAAACTTTGAGCTTCTGGACTAAGATATTGAGGCATAGCTAATTTTGCTCTATAGATGAAAAAGATGTCATATAACTAATCATTAGTGATAAAAATGTATGTATAACTCACTTTAGTATTAAATTCATTGTGTCTTTTCGATTAGATCCATGGAATGGTAGATGACCGGTTAACATTTCAAACTAATAAATAATAATAAATGTATGATATTAAAATATAAAGAAAAAAACTAATAATTCATACTTACAGCTAGTACACCAAAACTCCACCAATCGGCTATGTAGGAATGTCCTTTTCTGCTTACAACTTCTGGTCCCATATATTCTACTGTTCCACAAAATGAATAAGTTTTTGCATCTTCAGAATGAATCGATTCTTTACTGAGGCCAAAATCTGTTAAGGCAATATGACCTTCACTATCGAGTAGTATACTGAAAACAAAAATATATGAAGTTATAAAAAAGTTGACCTCTTTTATCATCATCCAATATCTCTAAATTTCAACATACTTTTCCGGTTTTAAATCTCGATAAATAATGCCCAAACCATGTAGATGATCTAAAGCCATTGCTAATTCAGCTAGATAAAATTGCACATCACGTTCAGTAAACATCACTGTAATGAAAGATATTTTATAGATTTTCATCATTTATTAAGAAATGACTAACCTTCTTTAGATAATCGAGTAAATAAATCACCACCACGTAAAAAATCTAACACCAAATATACTTTTCCTTCTGTTTGAAATGCTAAATAACAATTATATTTAATATAATTTATTTTTAAATAGTAAAAAAATTAAAACTAACTTACCATAATGTAATTTAACTATAAATGGATGATGAATTTGAGCAAGAATATCACGTTCCATTTTTGTTCTTTGACGATCACGAACTAAACAAAAAATGAGTATACATAAAATAAAAAATGATAAAAAATATGACTCTAGTATATTACCTTTAAGACTGGCTTTTTTCAATACTTTCATTGCATATAGAGTACCCTGATCGGGTCCAAGATTTTTTCGTACCAAAAATACCTATAGGAAAAAAACAATATTTTATGTATAAAATTTTTTATAATAAAAATATATAAACTACTTACTTTTCCAAATGACCCGGCACCAAGCACCATAAGAAAATCAAATTGATCTCGATGACCTTTTTCACATCCTTCTTTTGTAATATTTGTAATTTCAATTTCATGTTCGATAGTTGAGTATTCATCCTGTATATAGAGAAGAGAAGAAAAATAAAAAATTATTAGTTCTTTTTTAAAAAAAATTATATTTTATCATAAATCATATTCTCACATTCAAAGTACTTGTTGATGTGAAAATATTTAGAATCATTTTTCTATTTTTGATTTTTGATTTTTGATCATACAAAAGAAAAGAAGATGAGCCATTAAAAGTACTTGTGGAAAGATTATTATCTATATTTCAATTGTATCTCATTTGTTTTGTGTTTTTTTGGTTTTTTATTTTTTATTTTCTGGTTTTTTATTTTTGATTTTTTTGGTTTTTTATTTTTTATTTTTTGGTTTTTGATTTTTGATTTTTTAGTTTATTTCACACAAACACCTACTGTTTCGGGTTTTATTTGTCTGCTGTATATCATTTACATCTCCATATCATTATGCCATATATGTATTATGTAGAAGACAGAGACTGTAGAAGAAAAATACAGAATATTAGAGGAAAAGAAATAGAACAGTCAGGTGATATTAATGAGAAAATGAATAGTGAAAAGGATTTTCAACACCCGTTGTCATAGAATAAATAATATAATAGAGAAAATGACGATACTTCAGATACAAGTGTCGATATATATTTACCAATTATTAACGTATTTATCAACTCATTTGACATTCACACGAATAATTGCTACAATAAACATGATTTTTTCAGAATCAGAAGGTTCTAATGTGTTGTGTAAGATCCGATGAATAAACGTAACATTTTTTTTTTTTTCTTCATTATTATCCAAGAAGAGATTAGTGAGAAAGATCGTTTTAGCATTTAGGTTAAATTCAGTCAAGTAGACGTTAAAAAAAAAAAAGAAAGATTATTCTGCATTATCAACTACAAATCATACACATACACAAAAGTAAACGAATAGATCGAAGAGTCTTTACATGATCATGATGATAGATAGAAAGAAGAAGAAAAAGAACACGATTATATTGAACAAGAATAAGAAGAATTCATATACATTCAAATCCTTGATCTTCATTTTAACAATAATAACAAAAGTTCAATGTCAGAGATAATAAATAATTTTATATTGATAAGAAAAGAGTAGACATTTTTATTTTAAGTTTTTTTTTTTTTCTTCTTTTTTTCTTTTTTCTTGTAAACTTATATAATTTTATAGCTAAAATTTAATATCCTATGAATTCTAATCAAGAACGTTTAATTTTAAAATTGTCTGTCTACTAATTCTCTCACCTGTTTGAGATGCATTTGTAGTATGCTTAGAGAAATAATTCAATTTTGATAATTTAGAATTAAATTTAAATCCTATTCATAATTAATCTAAGATAACAAAGTTAAACATTGAAAACAGCAATAAATTATATATTTTCAATAAAAAAGCAGAAGTATTAAACATTTAGTAGACATAAAGTAAGAAAAAACAAAAATATTAAATTCAGGTAATTTGATTTACTATTTATACCTTTTATTTATTTGATTGACATGTTAAAAAAAAAGAAAAAGATTTTTTTGTTTCCTTCTTTATGTAAGAAATTATTTACAATTATCTTGTCATCTAGACAATGTTCAAAGGTAACAATAATAGAGATAAATTAACAATTGAAAATAAAGAAGAGACGATCATCTAATGTTTAAACATGTCTAAACTGTGAATTTATATTGGTAACTAAAATTCACCCACTTGTATTTAAATTTTTTCGAATAGACAACTTAACTTAATAATTAGACGATTAACAGGTCTATCTACAAACAAATTATTCGAATGTCATGGAAAGGACACATTTTATTGACATGAAGAAGATTAAATCCATGACTCAAAATGATCATAAAATAAGAGATGATCTATCTAATCTATTCTGTTGGTCACGAAATATTTTACGTTTTTTTCAGGGTCAATTTTTTTTTGACGATGTGCATATGTTAATGACAACATATTTTTTTGGCGACACATTTTTTAAATTTGATATTAAACGTATTATATAAGATGCACAATATTTTTCTTCTTCTCTTTTTTCAAGGTTGCACAATAAAAAAATATGAGAAAATTATACAAGGTCATTTTGTTGCAAATTAGGTCTATATGGCACATAATTAAATATAAAACAAAACAAATATATAACTTTTATTAACTAATAGTCGATTATTCAAGTATTTTTACGGTACTATCATAGTTCAAGGATATTCTTGAGAAAAGTGTATCATTGTTTCAACATGTTTCATTTTATTACACAAAAGAACTAAGTGCACTTCGATTGATGTACTAACTTGTTTGCTGATTCTTCTCTCATAGATATCAGTAACACGTTTTTAAATTTTATTATGTGGGCGGCATAGCATATTCAGTTGTCTCTTTATTGACAGCGAGAGATATGTATAATAAAAGTGTATATAATAAGGACTATGTGGGCGTTTTGTCAGTTATAAAAAAAAGTAAAAAACAAAATGTATATAGAAGAAAGAAATATGATCGAAGACGAGCAGCGTGTAATAGAAATATAAAATGGAATAGAGAAAACAAAAAAAAAAAAAAAAATTATTTTTTGTAATAAATTGTTTTTATTTTTTTTTTTGTATATATGTGAGAATTTATGGGACAGTACTCATGCCATGACTAATATGAACGAGGAATTAATTAACTCAATTATAATAAATTAAGAAGTTTTGACATGCAAAGAGACATATCTCTGGTAACACTATCAGAATCTTTAAAAGACAAAAAGTGTCAACATCTTCATGCCTGAAAACTTCTCAATAATTCATCAAAAATTCAATATAATTAGAATACATTTCTGCTCTTAGCGATCGTATCTTTATCATAAACAAAAATTTCCATTCATATTTTATATAGTCTTCTAGATTGTCAGATTAACCCTTTTCAGCCTGATGTTGCCAACGTGTTGTCAACATGTTTTACTGTGTTTGTTTAGAAACAGCTGGTTGGAAAGGGTTAAATTTCAAACTTCTGAAAAGAAGCAATTTATCTACTAAAAGCGTTTTGACCTAATTCAAACTGTATATTCTCATTTAAAAATACAAGACATTCAATAATGGACTAATGTTACATCATGTGCTCATGTTTTTTACAGTGGTTAAGTTCAGAAATATTGTAGTTTTAAACAAAAACTATTTCAAGGAGAATTTTTCTTTCGAATATTGCACGACTAAAACAAGCTTGTTTTAACAAACACATTGCCTTAATTGAAAAAATTAACAGAAAAAATATTTTCATTACGTTCTTATCAATACCCATAACAGATGAAGAAACAAAAAACAAAAAAAAAAACATACGTTATTCAACCTAGACAATAAACTTTCTTATGAATGTTGCTTAATTGAAGGACACACTTAAAAAACAACACTTTACAGCACTTTACTTTATGTTTTTGTTGATATGAAAACAACATTAAACCGGATGTTTTTTTAAAAATTTTCTTCCTGTCAATGGCTTTTTATCGAATAAAACTGTTCTAGACGGCGACAATCTCACCAGTGTATTATCTATGTACTTATAGATAAAGCAAGTTTTTCACAGAAAATATCCGGATTCATCCTGAATGAACTACAGGTGTTTCACATGCTTCTTGTCTTTTACACACTGATCAGAATGTCTTTTTTCTATAAATGATTATTTTTAATAAAAAACAATCATAATGGTTCAGAAAGACTTGAAAGATATTAGAAACATAATAAAATATGTTAGTTATCATATTTTATACTAATATTTAGTGTAAGATGATAAAAATGATTACTTACATGTGTATGAGACATTGAGGATGAATGTGATAGTATACAATTATCAGTTGGAATTTGTTGTATATATTCGTTGTTTTTATTATTTAATTCAATTGATGATAGTGTATTCGTATTATTATCTTCACTGACCGTTTTATCGGACATATGATTAGTATTATTATTATTATTATTATTATTATTAATCCTAGTCGAATTGAACGTATTTAAACTTGATACTTTTTTCGATAGTTTATTATCATTTGTAGAAAAATAAACTTGTGGACTAGAATGTGATTTTTTAAAATTATAATATTGCTCTGGTGTTTGTCTTTTGAAAAGTTTATTTAATATTGAAAATGTAATATGACTATGAGACTTATGACGACTTTTTTTTCGTTTTAACGTTAAACACTGTAATTGTTTTAATATGGCAAAAAATCCATGTTGCTTTTGTTGTTGTTGATTATCATCATTAAAAGATTGTATAGTATGAAATGATAATGATTCAATTGATTTATTTCGATCATTCATTGATGAACAACTTGAAGGAGTTGTTGTTTGATCCTCATATGAATATAAATAAAAACGATGTTTATGATAATCAATTACCGGTAATTCACTTGCAGTATCGATAATATTCATATTTATATTATTAATATTTTGTTCATTATTAACATTAACATTTTCGTTCATTTGTTCAACCATTATATCAATATTATTGAATAAACTTCTCATACTATTAAGAGATAAAATGACTAATTTCTATGATGAAATTCGTGTTTGATAAACGAAAGAAATGAATATTAAAATGATTCGTATATAATAATAAAGTGTATAACAAGCACTCATAATCATAATATAATGCAAGTAAATGGAAAAACATATACAATAAAAATGGTAAAAAGAAGCAACAAAATCAAAGAAATTGAGGGGGTATATATAATTTATACTGACGAAAGAGAACGAAATCTCTTTTTCTTTTGATTATGATTATTATAAGAAGAAGAAGAAAAAGAAAAAAAATAGAAGAAACAAGGAAAAGAATTGACACAAACAAGAAGAATATTCGCTGATGATGTCATGACAAAAAAATTGGACAGAAAGTAGAAGATTACTTTATATCCACTTCATATTACACTATATTATATTGTTCACATGTTTTTAGGCAACAATCGTTAAAAATGAGAAATTAATGTATTGGGTAAGACCCCCATACGTTAATAATATAAAAATGTTCATTATGGTAAATAATCCATAGATACTGTGTTTTATGCTGTTTAAATTAATATAATAAAGAAGTAAAAATATTCTTATGAGTAACATAAGGTAGATAAATGAAACAGTGTACTGTATATGATATCAAACAGAAACTCATGATAGTCATTATATTATTTCTGATGATATTGGCGATCCTTACGTTCTTGGAAACCGGATATAGTCATTTATTTTTGTTCGAGAATGTCACGAAAAACAACAACCTTTAGTAATAGGTATTACAGTACATTCTTTTTTTTTTTCTTTTTCTTTTTTTTTTTGTTTTAAGAACATATTTACTTTTGATGAAATTAAAAAAAAGTCTTGTTCTTGCGATATTCATTTAACTGCAAAAATATTCTATGAGTTGAAAATACGTCTGACGTGTACAATTTTTTTCACATTTAACAATGTTTTCAAAATATGACTGTAACTAAATGATTCTAAACAATTTTTGTTACGATATTAAAGTAAGCGAAACATGCTTATATCACACAATAATAAATAATAAATATTGAAGATACTATAGAAACAAGAATAAAGAAGTATAGAGAGAGAGACAATCATTTTGTATTAGAAAATAAAACAAACAACCGACGCGTTCATTGACGATAAATATTCTAATTTGGAGTCCAAAAGATGTCGACTCTTTCTGATTAAAAAGGAGAAGCGTATAATTTTTGACAATAAAATTTTCAATCAAAACATAGAAACTATTACACTTTCTGTTTGAATAAGATGCCTATTGTTATAAGAACATGTTGTAGAAATTAATATTATAATAATAAGGCAGAAATGACTTATTTCTGGTTAAAATTGATACTTTTTCAAAGAGTATTGTCTATCATCATTTGATCATCTGAACTCTATATTTCACCATACTTGTTTGAAATCTATCATATAAATCATTAATTATATACTGTTGATTTCTATTCGACAATAGAATAATCTATTTATTTATTATTATAATTTTATATCAAATCTCATGAAAGATTATTATAAATGATCAACAGATACAAAAAACAACGTCATAATCGATAATATGATTACTTTAAAATTTTTTCATTAAAGTAAAACAAAAATATGAAGCATATGCCCACGATTAAAAATTCCCAACAAGCAATTATATATATATATATATGCAAGCAAAATTAAACGATCACAATGAAATTGTCAATACTGGATAGTCTTAATAGTACGAACACCTAGAGAGAGAGAGAGAGCAGACGAAATGAGCAGTAATTTTACCGTATTAATATTATCGTAACTGCTGCTGTGAATACTGCTAATTATTGTTTTCTACAAGATTTATGAGAGAATACTGATAGAATGGACGAACACTAATAGACAATAGATACAATATACTTACATTATTTACATCAGATGGTAATTCATCATCTGCCATAACAGATATTCCATTTTTGTCCTAAAATGAAAAAATAAAAATAAAAACGTTTTGTCTTTTTAAAAATTAAAAACTAGTGATGTTCTATCATGAATTGAATTTTCATTTAGAAATAGATAAAAACTGACATGTAAAAATATGATGAACAACTTTTAGAGTAGAAAAAAAAAAAAATGATCACTTTATTAATTTTTCTATCTAGTTAGAGTACAACAGTAAGATAATAATGTAAAAAAAGATTAATTAATTGATATTTTGTTCAATTGATTTTAAAATAACTAAACAAATCATTGGATAATTTTAATTTTTTTTTTTCTTTTTTTATTAGTTAAATGTAAGAGTATGGCGTGCTAGAATCATTTTAGATACTATCATAAATATGTCTCTTTTTGTAAATACAACAAAAGGAAGAGAAATTTTTTTTATTATAGTAATAATATTTTCTTGAAAATTGAAATGAATCAGTCTATCATATTACCATTAAACATGTTTTTTAACGTGAAGATCTCACTTTTTAGATTAATTCTTAATAGAACTATCTCGTTTATCGTTAAAAGTCACGTTTTTACAGAAAACAAATTATTAAATATTCAAAGAGTATGAACAATGTCCTCATAATTGGTTGGACACAGACTTTCAATTAGATAAAAAAAAATTTGAAGTATTATCACTTCGAGATTTTTTTAATAAAATAGAAAAACACTTGATTAATCATTCACATTGAACATCATATATTTTGTTTTTATTTTTCTCTCTTTCTATTAAAGATCTAACATTTGTATTCTAACTTACTGATTAATAACGTAAAAATATATTGAGAAACTTATATTTCATGTAAATTAAATAGTATAATGAATATACTAGATTAATGAGATTATCCAGGAATGATGTTTAAAGAACACTACAGTTCAACACTGTAAAAATATCGTAAATTTTATTTATAATTCAATTATTTACATTCTAAACGATGTTAGTGTCAAAGTTGTAGTCATGTAGTTTTTTTGGTTGTTTTGTCGCCATGTTTGCGCTAGAGAATTCATTGCTGACGTGTTATCGTGATAACAGGCTAATTATTAAGATATGCTTTTTTATCAATGAAACGTACGATAGAATTTTATCTTTAGAGTGAGGGAGGTATGTTCGTTTATCGCATTTTTTGATTAAAAAAACCTAAACAAACTACATGGGAAATATAGCATCACTCGCGATTATTAATCATTTAGTCGATTTATTACAAAAAATTCTATTCTATTATTAATTAGGACAGCCTCAATGTCAATCATATTAAATATCCAATCTATCTTTGAAATAGAAAAATATATTCTCTCTACATTCATTCTCAGACTAAAAAGAAAAGTTATTAACAGAAATTAACTATACATACGTTATCATTGATTGTTTGATCCGTTATTTCTGGTTCTAATAATGATACATCATCTTTGTAATTAATGGCTAATGGCATATTATTAATTTGTACGTTTTTATTAAATGTAATAGTTAAATTTTCTTCTTCAATATTTTTTAAATTGTTTTCTTGTTGTGGATAATAAAATGAAGATTTACTATTAATAGGTGTGAATGTTTGTAATAAATCACTGAGCAATGCGGAATAAACAATAAATGAATTTTTAATTTGAATATATTTTAACGGTTGTGAATATGGACTTGTTGATGTTCGATTATTATTATAAATATCTAACGCATTTTTTGACACCTGATATCCTGTGGCTGATAATGGTAGTTCTTCACTAATAAATGATGATTGTGTATATTCATTAGTTGTATATGCTAATATTTTATGATTAGTATTATTATTATTATTATTATTATTAATTGCTGTTGAATTCTCAGTATTATTTAAAAATACTCTTTGTTCTTTATTATATTTTGAATTATCATACGATAATACGTGTAAAGAGATGGTCTGTTTATTAGTGACTTTGTCGTTTATCAATCGTGTATATTTTTGATTATTGTTATTATTGTCGTTTGAAATAATTTTGCTTACCTTCTTATTATCAAATGTTTCACTCGTAGAAGCCACACAAGTTGATTTCTATGTAGAAAGAAAGAAAAATATGTATATTAGGAGTACATTTTTAGAATAAGTATATCATTTACAGAAATAAAAAGAAGAAATGAAAAGAAAACGTGCCGAGTCTATTTTCTTCCGTAAAGAACAAAATATTAATAGACACCAAAAACGACAAATAGTCGGTTTTCATTAGAAAACTAAAGATAAATGATAACATATGGTTAATGATTAAATAAAACATTTCAATAATTACTCGTATAAAAGAAAAATGATAAAAATATAAATTAAGTTTTTTTAACCTTGACACTTTGTATAATTATTAAATAAACATTTCCTGAGCACGTACTTGTATTCGAAAGTTTTCGTTTTTAGACGGAAAAAGAGATTGGAAAAAAACAAATTTTTTTTTTTCATAAAATAAGGAAAAATACTTTTTCTTTTTTTTTTTTTTTTGTTTATTAAGATGTGTCTACTTCAACGCCTCTATAGAAACTGGAGTTTTTCATATTTATTTCATATCTTAGTCTTACATATGAATCAGGTAAAAATACTTGAAAATAAATATTCAATCCCGTTTGAAAGATTTACTCTCAATCAAAACTGAGTTAATTATAGAGTATAGTTAAATATAAAAAAAAAAGAAATAATAATAATAAAATTGGTTTTGCCGAACTGTAACGCAAAACCTTCGAATCATCTAGCGTAGGATGAAGTCATAACAAAAGATTTTTAATAATGAAAATAGTCTTCATCTACTAATAGATCGTCTTTTGTTCATTAAAGAGCTAACTAGTCATGAAAGTATTATAAAATACCGGATATACATGCAGGAAAAACGTCTTTTTTTTTTTTCTAAATTTAAACGTATAAATACAACATGCAATTCAAATTTTCTTTTTTTTTTCATTGACAATTTTATTGCGTTCTTTTAATGTTTGACTTCTCTTATTCAATATTATTTTGGTCAACATAACTATTAGAATTAATAAATAGCCTTGATCAAACAATTTTTTTTCTTTTTTTTGAAAACGTTTTCTCTCTTATCTTATGTCGTAATCTTATATTGAGCTGAAGTGGAACATCCTTGAACAATTTTTTTCGTTTTGTCCATGTCCTACTCTAACTTGTTGTTTTTATTTTATTTTTTTACTTAGAAGATGAAGGAAAAAGAATTTGAGAAAGAAATATGCACTCATTGTGCATATTGACATGCATCATGCATTTTTATTCTCTTCTCCCCCCCTCTCTCTCTCTCGCTACACCCGAAAATAATAATAATCAAGAAAACATCGACTTAATGCAACAAAGAACATCGGAAATCATGTCAAATTTCAAAAAATTCACGCAAGAGAACATTTTTGTTACCGGTTTTGAAGAGCATAAAGTCGTTTTTAAATGATGAATTTCCAGGTGGACATTTCTGTGTTTTCTTTTCTCAGAATTTTCAAAAAATAAGACAAAAAATGCGATTTTCTTTCATTTATAATGATCCGTTTAATCGAACGTATATTTCAAAAAAATAGTGGTAAATCTCAAAATTTTATTGTATTTTTGTTATCCTATACATTTGATACTGTCTATGTAAGTCCGAAAATTAAAAAATCAATCTTATTATTATAAGTAAAGACACATACACACCTACTTTTTCAACTCAACTTTCTATGCGTTACACTATCCAAGTTTGTTTATGTATTCTTTTGGGAAAGGCTGACGCTTTCATATACGTTGTTTTTCTCTTTTGCTCATCGATCACTTCATTTTTTTCTTTTTAATACGAATCAACAACAGAGACATTTTCTTTATTATCATTAATGTTTTTAGTATCGCCCGTCTATTTTTTTTTTCTTCTTTCTTTATTTTTTACTTATTATTCACTATATTATTTTTAGGCGAAATAAAGAACAAAAGGAAACGACGATTTTTACGTTTTTTTTTTTTGACAAAGGCAAATAAAGACTGATTGTGTAATAACTCAATGAAATTTCGACGTTGAATATCTAATAAAATTATATTTTCTATAATTATCAATGTAAAAGAAAAAAAGACATTTTCCATATTCTAAATGTGATAAACTCGAAAGAAATGGAACAAATCAACTTTTCATAAATAGTATCGCCGATAAGGATTTTTAATAAGTTCAAGAAATATCGTCTCTATCGGAGTGAAAAAGGTCATTTTTTGGTGATGTTTTTCTGTCGAAGCTTTGAACTTTGATATCATCAAACTTCTAACCTGGGAAATGAGATATAGATTCGTGGTTATTTCACCGTTAGAAGAACAATTAGCTTCAGGATGCACTTATTAAATACGTGAATACTTTGTATCATACTTTATTTGTGGTAAACCAAGGTGTAACATATTTAGAATATTTCTGTAATAGAACATACCTTTCTTATAATGAAAAAAACAAACCTTACATCAATATAAGATCCTCTATTTTTATCCGTCATAAACAAAAAAAAGATTCTTTTTCCATCTTCTATATAAATGTCACATAATACAGTAGCCAAACAAACGGCACACCATCATACACTCACACTATATCCTTTCTCTCTCTTTAATGTATAATAAAATAGAAATCCACCTACGCAAAAAGAACGCTGTTCCACTTTCTCACCAATAACTAAATAGATAAAAAAACAAAATTTTCTCTCTATGGTTGTGCGTATTTTAACTCAGACTTTTCTTCTTCTTAGAGACAATATTTATTAATAGAACATAAACGAAGTTTGAACTTTTGATCAATTATTTCACAGTGTTCGACTGGAACATTACCAGATTGATATTTTTGAGTAAAGAAAGCATAAAGAAGACTTTAAGTAGAAGCATTTTGAATTTGATCTAGAAATAACTGACGAGGAAACCTTCCGAGATGCCCACTTTCGATTCATATGCTTTTTGCATGAATCGATACACCTCAGTGAGGTAGTAAATACCCTAAAAGTACACGGATCCATGACTCTTGAAGATCCGATTTTCTGGAAAACCAGTTTTTCAGAAACTTTAAAAAATAACCAAACCTTTTCTTAATGAGGCATGATCGTGGTCTGCAAATTTCTGATTAAAATGAGACATCTCCCAGCTCTACACGCCCTTTCTTTGCAAAGTTAACAAGAAAAGTCTTCAATTAATTTCTTCTTATTTCTGTAGCTTTGAGCTGACAATGAACATTTAGAGCTTTTCTTGTAAATTCTATAACTTTGCAAAGAAAGGTCGTGTAGAGCTGAGAGACGTCTTATTTTAGCCAGAAATTTACAGACCACAATCATGCCTCATTAAGAAAAGGTTTTGATTATTTTTCAGAGTTTCTGAAAAACTGGTTTTCCAGAAAACCGGGTCTTCAAGTGTCATGGGTTCGAATTCTTTTAGGGTATTTACCAGGGCTCGAAACAGACCAGGCAGCCTGCCTGCCTGTTACAGACAGGCCAGGCCACAAATTATCGGCCTGCACCAGGCTAAGGTAGACCAGGCCTAGACTGAAATAGATTCAGGCAGACCTTTGAAAACACCAGGCGGCCTAGCCTAGGAAATTTGCGTATTTTTATTCATAATGTAGCATTTCGGCTGTAGATGTCGTTATGATATGGGAGTTGCACAGTTTGAAACTATGTACTAGACTGAAATAGATCACTAAATCCTAACACGGTTGAGGATATCTTATTAGTTAGATCAGTTCAGAAAATACTTGAACAAAAATCAAATTTTTTCACTTAGATATATTGTTTAGTTATCTGTCGCTTTTCTTTCCATCTTATGTTACTATTATTTGTACATTTTGTTTATTAAAAAAATTACCAAGCATCTACAGACTAGGCCAGGCTAGGCCGAGAGCAATGGCAGGCAGGCAGGCAAGACCCAGGAAATATTTCGACAGGCCCAGGCAGATCTAAACATTACAGACCTTACGCAGGCAGACCCGGCCTCAAAATTGTCGGCCTGTTTCGAGTCCTGGTATTTACTACCTCACTGAGGCCTATCGATCCATGTACAAAGCATATGAATCAAAAGTGGGCATCTCGGGAGGTTCTTTCGTGAGTGATGATGACTATGAATTCAACCGTGAGCCGAACCGTTCTAATTAGGAACCTATTTCTTAAATAGAAAGGCAAACGAAATTTTTGTTCGATGGAGAACGTTTTCACACAAACAGTATTCGGTA
>CAJNOQ010003979.1:0-18602 GCA_905250885.1 Didymodactylos carnosus
ACTTTAATTAATCGGTGATGATCGGTTGTTGAACTGCTTCGACTATCTTCTTCGTCGGCAGTCGCGAAATGGTGTTGGTGGTTGTTATTATCATCATAAAATGATTCTTCTTCTTCTACTTGCAGTGAATCATCGTCATCATCGTGTGTCATACTTTCTGGAATAAATATTGAAAGAAAAGATTGAATTTATAGGAAAGAGATTTATAACACTCAAGTGGATTCACCGTACCTGTAACTGAATAAGAACTATCACCTCCACCACCACCTCGATTTGTTCGTTCAGCTTGAGCTAAATAGATTCCGGCTTGCGATTGCTGTCCATCGCTAATAATCGGTCCTGTTGTTTGATATCGATGTGAAATGGCATTTGGTCGTGGCATGTGTAGTTTTGGATTTGGATTTGCTGAATGTCGATTACGAGAACGTCTTGATGAAAACATCATGGTACAACCCTGTGTTGTACATTTATGCATTTCACGTAAATGTACAGCACTAAAATGTATTTTCAGCGCACCTTTATCACAAAATGTTTTCATACATACATGACACTGCACACGTTTTTTCCCATGTGGGCTAACAAGAATACGTTGTTCACTTAGTGAACAACGTATTCGTTGATGATTATGGCTATTGGTCGTGCTACTAGCCTTAAGGCCTGGAGTTGTTGACGATGTTGATGAGAGTGAACTGTTGGATAAACGTGACGATGATGTGTTGATTAATGGTAATGGCTGTTCTTGTTGCTGTTCACAAGACGGCGAAGATTGCGATGGCGAAGCTTTTGATGATAAATTTAGAACATCATCTTGACTGATTCGTTTACGTTTTGTTGAGTGACGTTGACGTACAACATTTTTGGAGCTGATCGTTTTTGACGAATCTAGAAACAAAGCAGTATTATGAAGTGAAAACGATTAGTACTTTTTTACAATTTTAGCTGCATAAACTAATCGATATTTTACAGATGACTGTTGTATTAAATTCTTCTAACATTTTTTTTTTTCTAGATATTTAACTAACACCTTAATTTTTATAAAAGTCTTCTATAGCAATAAATAAGCTCAAATTACTTTGATTTTGGCAAGTTAACGATGAATGTTGTTGTTTTTTGATATTATTGTCATCAATATTACTGTTTTCATCATTATGTTGTTGTTTCGTTGAATTTCCATTTGTTGATGATCCATTCGTATTTGTATTGTTTCCATTTGATTTTCTTTCATTATGATTTTGTTCATTTGTTGATGGCTGTAAATTATTTCCAATTCGTCTAAAATCATAATTCATCATTAATGGTGTGGAAAAATGTGCAATTAATAAATTTAAAAATTGTAAATCGACTGGTTGAGGGCAACGAAAATCTGCTGGTGTAGCACATGTTGAATTTGCACCAGGTGGAACGTGTGCTTGTGTTGGAAACCATGGCATTGTTGTTGGAAATGGAAACGGTGGACGAATCAATGGAGGAGCTGCCGGTGTTGTTGTTGCGAGAGGAACTGTTGGAAATGGTGATATATGATTTTTAGCCTCTTGTTTAATTGGTGGTGGCGGCGGCGGCGGCGATGATGAGTGCGGGCTGGGACTCAGTTGTGGTGGAGATGGCTCACTACCCGCTCGCCGCTGATGATGTGCAATTTGAAGAAAATATTGTGCTAATAGTCGAGTAGGGTCAAAGCGTAAAAATTGTGGAATCAAAAATTGTTCTTCTTCTTCGGGTGATGTCATAACAAGATGGAATGATATACTGTCATAGGTAGAAAAACTCTAAACAAACAAAAGAATAATATGAACAAAAAGATTCTTCTAGTTATTGGAGACAAATTTAATGATAATCAAAGTGTTTAGACTTCGAAGTATGAATCTCTTTTGTCATTTTTATAAGAGAAATATATCTTTTACCCTGCTCTAACTTGAATTTATACTGGTTTTGATCATCTTATTTTGTTGTCGAACGTATATAATGAATGTATATACGTAGCATCTGATACATATAAATATATTTTTTGTGACTATTTTAAATGTTGAGATAATGTTTTCCATTTGTACTACTAACCCTTATCCAAATTGGATATATGTATTAAATTAGCATTACCTTACTATATATATATTGTAACAATTAAACCTTTATATTGAGTGAAAAAAAGACTTTATAAATATAATGTAATTTGATCGCACATATTCAATTTTTTCTTTTTTCGATTGTGTAAGAGAATGAACCTCGTAATTGTTCGAATAGATAGAGAGTTGTTGTTGTTTAATAATTATTATTATTATGTCTATACAAAGAAGAAGAGACCTTATCATAAAACGAATACTATTTGAAAGTATCCGTTATATATATATATATATATATATATCTATATCGACAAGTACCACTTTTAAATAAAAAGAACAACATATATAGAGGAGAGAAAACGGAAGATCAAATGTGTATGAGTGTGCATGACATTACTTTGATTAAAACTTATCGAATGTCTGTTGAGATTTTTTTTTAAACTGGTTTTTATCAATAGAAAAAAGAGGATGACACTACACAGTAAAAAAAGAGATAGAATAAAACGACGGTACCTATTCTAATTATATAATGGACATCTGTAGATAGTCAAATAAAAAAAAAAACTGAGATGAGTGAGAGAATTCTCTTCTTGATCGGTGTGTATTTTATCAAAAAAAGCTACGTTTTAATATTCTTATCAAGTATATTTTCCACTTTTCATTATTTACAAGAAAAGATGGAAATAAGTTCAATAACACCGGCAAGTTAAAGATCACACGTTGTTGATAATCCAAAACTTTCTGTTTTGCCAAAACTCTGCTACGGCACATTAAAACGACATTATTTTATAAGATTCAAAATTGTTGTATTTTTTTTTCCTCTGACACCATCAGTTCAAGGTATTTATAATCAATCAATCGACCCAATATTCCTTTTTCTGTACATTGATACAAGAATAAATCTTGAAAAATTGAATAGATAGATAGAAAACAAATGGTCGATCTAAAGGAACACCACTGCGACATAGAAATAGAGAAAAAGAAAAAAGGAAAGACTGATTGAACGATTTGATGGTAGCAATTCTTCTACATGTCTGAGATAGAATTACACGTCATATATATATAGACATATCTTTCAGGGGTAATATCTAAATGAGAGTGCCTAAAGTCTAATTAGATAATAATATATTGACATTGCTCATTTCTTCAATATTTAAAACACATATGAAAGTCATTGTATTTGTCTATAAAAAATAACAACAACAACAACAACAATAAACCTTTTGATTAAACAGATTATTATTTTTGTAATAGGCGAGACGGGAGAGGAGGAGAAAAATGTAAAAATCTATTTATTTTTATTCTAATCTATTTGATACATACTTGTTCAACGTACGACTTATTATAATCATCAATTGTCCATTTTAAACTTTTTAATATTTGGTCTTTTTCACTGTCGTGTATTTCTTCAAATAATCGATCGAGTAATATCTTAATAAGTGGTGTAACTGTTGTACAACCATAGAGACATAATGTAGCAATTTCAAATATATGTTGACTTGATACTAAATCGCAATGACTTTGTAAATTTGTATAAGATGTTTGACGATTTAATGCTTGAAAAAAATAAATGATCTTATTAGTATGATTAAAAAAGTAGTTTACTTAACTATTTCAGTGATAAGTTAATGTGAAAATTAAAAAAAAAGAGTAATTATTCGCACTCTATTGATAAGAAATGAAACGTTTGATCTATAAAACATTAAACTATATACGTACCATGACTAACATAACTATGTTTACATTCATCACAAGAACG
Source organism: Didymodactylos carnosus (assembly GCA_905250885.1). Lineage (NCBI taxonomy): Eukaryota > Metazoa > Rotifera > Eurotatoria > Philodinida > Philodinidae > Didymodactylos > Didymodactylos carnosus. The sequence goes on from CAJNOQ010003979.1 coordinate 3,817, forward strand.
TACGGATAATGAACTGGCACTAAATTGTTCACATTGACAATTGGAAATTTTACACTTTAACACAGTCTAGAACAAAAAAAAACAGTGGAAAATATGAAATCATTAATAAATTAGACGTGTGCAAATCGACCAGTCTTTCAATCCGAAAATTCGATAAGGATGCGCTTTCCCATTTTTGGATTTATTACTCATAGAAAGAAAATTATTATAATTTGGTTTTTATTGGTAAAAACGTTAAAAGAGAGAGAAAGAAAGAGACTGATGGTATATGCTGTGCTACTTTAGAACCGTTCTTAAGGATAAATTACATCCTACAAGTAATGAATACAATTTTTAATATAACGTCAGAATATCAAGAAAACATTCGAAGCAACTGAAACACTCATCATCCAATTTTGATTATTATAGTTGGTGGTCAACAAAAGTGAACAAATATTTGAAAATAGTGATAAATTTTTGACCAAACTAAAAATTAAAAATTCCTTATCGAATACGGACACGAAAGATCGCACACATTTGAAATAAATACTCGAAATAATAAATGACTACCTTCATCTATCAACACATAAAACTATGTCAACCAATACGACGTTGAAGCGACACTATTTTTCTTCTTCTATTATTCACCTCACAATAAAAGAATAAACTGAGCGTGTGTCACACACATACAATTGAAATCTTTTTTTAACAACAACGTCAACAACGAATGACATTCATTCACTATGTTAAAAGAAATTATGATTGGACTTTCACATTTTTTTCATCGTTCTCTTCTTTTCTTTTCTTTTTTCTTCTTCGGTATAGTCACCCTGTCGCTGTCGTTTTTCACATTTTAAAATGGCACGAAAAATGAAAAAAGCAGCAATAGTCTTATCTAAAATGGAATTTCTCCTTTGAATGATGATGATGATGACATAAACATTCGTTTTTTTTTCTTCTTTTTCGTTTTATCACCATACGCAAAGCGAAAAACAGGTTCTGTGTTGATATTTGATATGGTACAAGAGAAGAGAAGAAGATACATTACGCAGTGGGAATAGTTGTGAAATGCAAAGTTATACTCATTAGTCGTTTTTTTTATCTGACTGTTGTTCTGTCGTTCAAAAGATGAGAGAAGAGAGAGAGATGTGCTTTAATTTAAACCTTAGAGGCAATCAGTGAGATAGTCTTGTTTATATAAACTACTACAAAATATGTGGAGACAAATGACCGCGGCATGAAAAAACATTAAAATATAATCAAAAAGAAAAAGAACATCATTAGACAATAATAACAATCTGAAATAACACATTGAACATGTTCAAATGAGAAAAAATTACTCATTTGAGAACAGATGAACAAACGTCATTTCAGTTTTCCTTGAATTTTCGTCTTTTTAGGTTTCTTTTGAGAGTCAATATTAACCATAATGGAATAAATTAAGAGATTTTCTCAAATGTGAGAGAACAAGTGTTAAAATGCCTCGATCAAGAAAATAATTCAGAATGTTGTGGTTTATACATTTTTTTCGAGAATTTAGAAAACAACATTATTATCTGTCCAAAAAATGCTTCATATTCTAACAGTGTACACTTATCATTTATGAGTGCACCACTTCCACTAACTCTCTAAAAATTATCGTTTTTCTGAACGATATATTTCAATATCTATTTTATATTTCAAATCTTCGATAAAGAAGGACGCTATTTTTAAATTTTCGATCACTGTTTCTTCTACTAATGTATCAAAAACAAGCGTAATCTCTTTACATATTTTTCGTTTTGCATCTAAATATATTGTTTAGTGTGCTAGTATCGAAGAAAGAAGAGGGAGTAAACGCGAATATAATAAATAAAGCTTATCACTTGTTTAAAATAACATGACTTTAAATGAAGGACACTAAATTGAAACGTGTCAAATTGTATATGATAATGAATTGTGTGAATGTGAACGATGTATGAATATAGATACAGCACTTGTTGGCCATTAGTCTTTTGTTATACAAAATTAAAAACAGAAACGAAAAGAAAACAAGACGGTTTTTTTGTTTGAATTTTAACTGAAAGGCAAAGAAAAAGTGTGTTTAATAGACGTAAATATAAGCCGAGCACCTTTCCTTTGACGTAGCATAATTTTTACATGTGTGAATTCATAGCCTAATATCGTCACAACAAAAACTTGCGCAGTTAAGTACTTGGATGAAAAACTGACTAAATCTGTACAATTCGAAGTGTCTATTTCAACTATTTACCTTTCAATTAAGCATAAAGCATCATCTATCTCAGTGCAAGCAGAGCTCACTTTGGACTACAGAAAAATCATCCCTTGTTCAACCACTTAATGGAAAACTATCAACATAAAAGTGAAGACATTGCAGATGCTATTGCACTCGCTCCAAATAAACGATAAACTGAGAATGCTTTCTTTCTTAGATTCGATTTTGTGCGAAATGTGCCTTTTTCAATCATCACAGATCGTGGTCAATACTCGAGTGTTTGTGTTGTGTATTTTCAGCTGTGCACACATGAAATGATAGGAAGTCTTCTATTAGCGTTGCTAATTAATGCTCTGTCACCCACTGTCATATGAGTGGTTATGATACTATTATTAGAATTGTCATCAAAGTGTAAGGAGGCTGATCCCCTGGACTGTGTGTGTATACGTGCCTTATAATGCTCGTCTGAATTAATCATGTTTATATTCGTTAATCATCTACATATGTGTTAACATAGCGATGAGATTTTTAAATGTGTTCTCGCTGTTGAACTCTCTCTCTCCCTCTCTCTGTCTTATCAATGAATATTCCGCTCTCTACGCCAACAACATTTACTTTCTCTCATATTAAAAGTGAATGAATACTGAAAACGTTGTCTTTATCACTCTTCGTCACGTACAGTAACGTTTTGATTAAGAACTGAGCATAAAAGAAGTTTTAGAAAGATCATTTATTACCCAATGTCAGTTACTGTTTTAACGTAAAAGGATGTCTTGCGAAAATTCTAATTGTTTTCCATGTATATCTTTTTTATTATTGTGCGCTTACACAGTTTTTCAAAGTCAGTTGTTTTATTATCAAGCAGTTTCGCAATGACCAATATGTTTCACAAAGATTTATAACCTAGTATGGTAAATTGAATGAAACGTTCCGCAGCTGATAATTTATCTTCTTTCTCTTTTATTCTATCAGGCGTAACAATTACTTTTATGTACATTGTCAAATCATTTATCCTCTTGTTTCTTTCTTTTCTTTTCTCTTTCTAATTCTGTATACAACGGGATACAACGAATACAAAGCACTTTTCACTCACTCACACATATTTCTTCATAAAGCTTAAAAAAGCATGAAAGAATGAATTCAGTGATAAATGTGTCAAATATGACAAATTGTTAAGAAAAAAAAACGACGTAACATATAAACAACTATCACCATGAAATTATTTCCGATCAATGTTACTTCATATTAACCATCACATGATACGTACGAGGAAAGGAAAATATTTAAAATTTAGTAATCAATTTTAATCCAATATGGTTTTAAACAAAAAATATTTAAAGGTTATTCTGAAATATTAAAAACTTATTCCAACAGCACAGTACTTTTTTAAAAGAAAACTAGTTCATATATTTTATTTTCATTTATTACGAAAGAATAGAATACACACAAAAATTAGCTCTTCTTCTTGAGTACTTTCTCTTATATGCAGTGTTCACACTCTTTCTCATCTTTAACATTCATACAAATTTCGAATAAATTAAATGTTTTATAAAAAAAATAAAAGAAAAAAGTAACGTTTCACATAAAAAAATTTGAATTTTTTTAATAGGCAACATTAATTGATCTTAGGTAAACATGAATATGTCTATATAGGATGATAAGCATGATATCTATAGAGGATATTTCGTTTTTATGAATCAATGAACATACATATTTATCTAATTCTTAACTTCAAAAAAACAACAAAACATTAGTCTATCTCTAGTAATCATAGACATCTGGATACACTCAATAACTCGTAATAAAACTATCTTTGTTTATGTTCCTTTACCTTTAGAAATGCAGGACATGTTCTCATCATACTCACCATGCAATTTTAGATTACACAAACAGTTTTGAAATTTCTTAATAAGTGTAAAAAGAAAAATAGTTTTAATAACATAGTGATTTTTTATTGCATTAGATAACAAGAACCAAGTTTGTCTGTTGTTTTTTAATATCTATCAGTTGATTCAATTGTTTACTTCTAATATCTCTAATAAGCATAACGATGATGACCACTTTTTTTCGTGTCATTATACATCAAAATTTTATCATTAGTCAACTTAATCGTTCTATCTCATTCATGTCACCCAATGAATTACAATAAACATGGGAAAAAAATCAATTTGACACACACACGTACACTCTTCGATATGGAAATGACAACTTATTTAGCTATAAAAAAAAGATTATTTGTCCTTCGACGAAAAAACAAAAAAGAACAAACAAGTGTGGATCATATTTTATTTTCCGTGCAGCATGCGGGCGCGGATATAAAAAGAAAGTGACGCAGCATCGCAAAATTTGGTGTCGTCAATCAATCAAATACACAAATCTACCGAGAGAATATATCAATAAAATTATTCTTAGAATATTGTCACATATCAACCTTATCATGGCATGTCCAACGTTCGAGAAACAAAATTAGTAAGACTAAAAAAGAAATTGTCAACATAGACTTAAAGATATAATAAACTCCCTTCCAGACTAGAAGATCACTGCTGATGATTTGTTCTGAAGTCCCTTTCACGATTTAAAGTTAAAAAGGGGCTTGAGATACTTGCTACAATTGAGAGACTATGATGATCTTCTTCTTATCTGGAAGAGTTTTTTATGTGAGAAGTTCCACTTCTACAGTCTTTCACTACGTAAAACATTCTTTACTCTCATCTTTCAAGTCACATGGAATAGTATTTAATTCTTCTTAGATCAGAGTTTTACAAAACTCTTTAGGTCTTACACTAGCCAAATCGAATACTAGAAGGCAAGTAGATTACTCTCTTAGAAGGAGGAAATAAACGAAAATCATTTTTTTTTCTAATTTATTTATCGAATTCAAACTTTGTTTGAATCATTTTCTCATCGGTTCAACTTTTTAATCTCTCAAGTATTCGAAGTTTTCTACTTACATTTTTTGGTGACTGTTGCATATCAGCAATTAAATTACAGCCAACCATTTATTTATTTTTTTAATTTTTAATTGCTGTCTTTCATCTAATTGACTACCAGAATATTTAACTTATCGAAGTCGTCGTCTGTATCTATCTATATAGGCAAATAATCGACTCTTCTCTATTCTCCTATAGTATAGATAGATACACAAAACACGAGATAAAAGATAAAGAGAGAACTATTGTACAGTTGTATATGTGTGTGTGTTCTTTCTTTTTTTTTTTCTCGTGCGATGATGATGACACAGCCATTGACCTGGTCAGAAGACTTAAATGTATCGATTGGTTGTGGTCACTTATCAATGACAGATTTTTGTTGCATGCGACGATATTATCTCGTCGGACATCGTCCAGAAAAACTTTTCTTTCTCTCTCTATTTCTCTCTGTCTTTCTCTGTGTCATGTTCTGTTCTTGAACATATTCTACACATCATCATCATCATCACGATTATGGTTATCAGAGTAAAAACAAAACATACAACTGATTGATATTGTCTATAACAACGAGAATAATAATATATAGAGTATAATACGGGAAAAAATAACGAAATTCTAGTAGATAGTCTGATTCAAGACCACATGTGAAGATACTTCTCATTGAATCTGCAGCATATAGATGTTTTTTGAGTAAGAAGTAGAATTTGAAGCCGGTGTAAATAACCATATCGGTACCGGTCAATCGGTATAAAACTTTTAAAATCGTTGAATTACTTGTGGGTTAAAAAACTGTAAAAATGATGAATAATAATCGAGGAAAACTTTCAGAATTGTAAAACGGTTATTAATCAATAAAAGTGAGAAAGTCTTTTTTTATATTTATTTTTCAAAAAAACATCTCAAAATGCGAGAAAAATCATTTCCTAAAATGGGTAAAAAACCGCCGAATGGACGTACCGTCCCTTTTCCAACTTAGGTAAAAAATACACTTTTCTGCGCTGTTTCGAATCAATGTAAAAAGTCTTCAATTGTTTCTTGTACGACATTTTTAAGAAAGATTAAATTACGAAAAAAGTTTACATAAACCCCGTTCAACTTTTTCTTAACACATAACACTATCTTTAATTTTATCACCGGGAGAAAAATAAAGTTTATGCAAAGTCGCGGAAAAGTGTTTTTTTGTATTCAACATATTCGATAACCAAGATTTTCTATTTTTGGCGTATTGCCAAAACTTTAAGAAAAATTTCGAAACTAATAATATTTTTTCATGGAAATTTTTTTCACCCTTTGTATTCGAAAAATTTTCTTAATCTATTGACAATAAATAAAATGTTCTGTCGAGTGTGCTGAATATGAAAAAAACACTTTTTCATATTCATAAACTATATTTTCTTCCTCACGTTGACAGGAATTTTCCACTATTAAGAGTATAAAACTTGCTTCAGATTTGTCGGAGATATAAAGGTGTTTTGAACATGGTTATTACCTACTAGAAGGAAAGAGAGACAAAACTTTTGTTTAAATGGATTGCTAAAGTATTAGAGCGTGAAGATGGAAGAATCAAGATGAATCTTCTGAATACTTCAGGACTTGACTCACAAAAACAAAACCAATAGTGGATTAAAAGGGTGATAAATATGTCGTTGACATGCCATTTGAACTGTTATTCTGGTTAGGATATGTGTCATATATTTTTTTACAGTGTGTACTACTCCAAAGTGCAATCAATTAATGTTCTTATACATTTCTCACAAAAACAAACATAATTAAATGATTGTACAGACACACATACACATACAGAATGATATGCTTCTTCAATTTTAACGTGACAAGAAAAAATAAGCAAAAAAAAAATGAATATCTAAAGAAAGAACCAACAGATTTTTCAAGTCATATCATTATCATTTCTTTCAATATAAATGCAGACACGTCAATTTATTTTAGCTCTCTCTCTTCATTTTCTCTCTCTTTTTCTCTCTGCATCTGATATTGGCATTGTTGATGACGACCGTATCGGTCATCAGTCTTGAAAAACACATTGCAAAAAGTAGATAGATAAAAGAACAAGAAGATGCACGTATATCTTTAAAATGATGCTTTCAAGCCTCGAGGTGACCGGTCAAAAAAATATATTGTTATATTAAGCTTGTTTGAATAACAAAAAGGGAACGACACACAAACTCTGATTTTATTTATTTTTTTATGAAGAATAATGCTTAAAAATATAAACACAAAGTATTTTGGCTTAAAATACATCTTTTCCATGAGAATTTTACTATAGAACGCTAAACTCTATCTATTACATATGTGAAAATCGTCTAGAACTGATTAGAGGAATCACGATTCTACATTCAAGACTTTTTCTTCATATCACTTTTAAATGCCAAAAGTTCGCAATTTAATTGTTCAAGTACTTAGAGTCATCGAATAGTAAAGAAAATACAGAACTTATTAGATTCTTCGAAATTTCTTCTATCGGCCAGAAAAATCTTATAGAATAGACTTTCCTCTTTAAGATAAAAGGTCAGAAATCCTTAGATTTGTATATGCACTGTAAAAAATAAAGTATGTAAATGACACACATAATGTGAACGCCAAGTCAATTCCCAATGACCGTCTAGAATGCAGTGTGTGTAAAGTACACATTGAGAAGTAAATGTCTGGCTCTACATACTGAGACCAATGATATAGCCTACTTGTCTAAACTATCTGTGCTGGAAATGTTACAGGAAATGTAGATTTACACATCTAGTAATACATTTTATTTTTTACAGTGTGCCAGGAGATACTGAGACAATATCGTCCAGCCAGTGCATTTCAACGGCAGACAAGACCGAGATTTTTCTTTGATAACTTGCAATTCAAGCGCAGTGGAAGTAGTGCGACCTTTCTTTTTATCTTGATGAGGAAAGTCTATCCTATAAAATAACTCTATCATTTGGTACAGTGCCAAAATCGACTCCTGAGAGACGGCAGAGGTTTGTCATATATTTCAACGCAGTGTCTCTTTTCCATCACAAAAGCATAAAGTCGGAAAAAAGGTTAATTAACCAGGAATTGTACATTAAAACTCTATGGTGTCTCTTCTTTTCCCAAAGTACTCTATTAGATGAATTTTATGTTCGTCCATGTCTGTGGACGAACATAAAAAAGTTTCAAAATTTTTGAAAATGAAGAGTTTTATGTATATTTGTTACTTAAATGTTTGAAAGATCCTAGTTTTGAAATACTTATTATTGAAAGGAAACTACGTAACGTTTTCTCAGAATAATTTTTGAACAAAATGTTCGCTTCATGCTTATCAGTTTAGTCGAGAAATTTTAAAAGCGTGTTCGACCAAAACTGATCGCAGAATCGGACTCTCCGTAGTCGATCACTTTGTATACAACAAGCTTTGAAAACATTTTCTGCATTGCTTTGCAAAAAAACTTTTTACAAGTTTCTGGAGGTGTTCAATGAGACTGAGAAATTTTTCTAGAGTATTCCGATTCAAAACCTGTTGCATACAAAGCTACCGGCTATGGAGAGCCCGAACCTCCAATTAGTTTTGGCTGAACACGCTTTTAAAATTTCGTGACCAAATTAATATGGATAAAACATGACGATGGACAACATTTTTCATTTGTCTATGAACAGGAAAAAAGATTGTTGATACAAATCTCTGGATTTAAGTTTGTATAGTGGCAAAAGCAGCTTTTTTTATCAAAAACAATTATTTCTTTTACAATTGTCTTTTTGAAAAAAGTAAATAAAATAGCCTATTGTTATTAGAAAAAAGTATCATATTGTCTTACTTGCAATAAACAATAATACGAGTTATAATGCCTCTTATATTATCTTCGATGAAACAAAAATCATCTGCAAATTTAACACTTCAACATCGTATGAAAACAATACGATGCATATAGTTAGAGAAATCTCATGGTCGTATCTAGCGTAGTTCTTATTTTTCTGCGCATAAATTCGAGCGAGTTTTTAGTTAAAATCCGTTATAATCTGTTGTCACTTAAAAGATTAACTAATAATATTGAATGAAAGTGAATGTACTACAAGGAAGCTTACTCACACGAACACTTAACGTTTTATTAATGGTTATCACATAGTGTCACTATTAATAGGAAGTTAAGAAATAAATAAAAAAAAGAAGAGAGTGTTCATTCTGTTCATTCACTTAATGCAGAAAAAATGTATAAAACTTGTTTATTTTTTTGTGTCATATTGCATCATGAATAGATAAGCGATCATAACGTAATTTAACAATCAGTTCCTGTTATTTTTTATTTTTTTGAACATATAGCGTGCGACACACAGAACCATCAGTTCGTAAATCCTCTGAGATTATAACGACGATAAAAAGAAGAGAAAAAAATAACCTTTTTCAGGAACTTGTCAAAGTGTGTTGTTCTAACTGATCATCTAAGTGGATTTTAGTGACTATCTACGTTATATAAACCAGAGATCATCATGTCACCAAATAAAACGCTTATAATGATCTATGACACTACAATCAATTGTAAAATGAACAATGTGAAAATGATCGAGCACTGATTTATATACTCTACATCTACCTAAAAGAAACGTTTTACGTTACCAGAAAAGATTAACTGTGTGTAGTGCGATTTATTCAATAATCTGTTAACAATCCGAATTTTATCACGTAGTCCATGCAGTATGATTTATTTAACATCGAACTATAAGTCCTACAATTCATTCTCTCTCATTGAAAACAATTTTGCTCTTTGATCGATTAAAAAGAGTCTATATTTTACAGAAACAAAACTAGTTGCTGCATCGGCTACTCTCTTCATTAGGTGATAATTCTTTTTAATTTAGTGAGTAACACTAATTAATGAGACCATGCACCATAAACCATGTCAAGTAGCTCAATAATTAAAAAAATTATGATCAACAGCTGATGACACTAGTTTTTAATAATTTCAATCAATTGAAATAGTTACATAATTCATAATTTCTGCACCTGAACTCTGTAACGATCTCTTTGACTGACGAATACTATTTGTAAAAGCTCACTTGTTTTCTCCAAAATAATGGACACATATTTCTGTTTTGCTACTTAGAACATTCTATATTGCCGTAACATTATACATTGACAACTGTCCGAACATCGTCTGAAAACGCGAATTTTGGATTCTTCCAATTCCTGCGAAACGAGTAGTTTGCATACATAAAAGAACATCAACCTTAGATAAAATATCGTGAAATGATTGAAATGAATTGAAACATAGTGGATACATCACAGGATTTATTTTAGTGTACGCTTTTAATTTAAAAATGCTTTTGACTTATGAGGTTAAAAAAGCATAATTTTTTTAATTTTTGTTAATTTTTCTTTTCTTTCGGGCGTCTACAAACTTTTCTTATAGACTTATATAGTCTGATACAGCAAAAAATTGTCTTTACAGTGTGACCACTTCCGAAATGTTTGAATTGTTTTTTGCAGTGATATGCATGTTGCCACAAATGTCCTAGAAGGATGAAAAAGAGTAGGAGTATCCTTAATGAAATCCATTCATTGATAAAACTCTTGATATAAAACTGTCGATCATCCGCTATCAGAACCTATGTGGTGAACTAAGTTAGAATATAGTGTTAGAAAGCGCGAACTTTCAAGGAGGAGACCAACGACTGAAAAACCTCGGGTACTCAGACGAGATATTTGCGCCGTACAACGTAACTGAACGCGCTTATTCAAAACTTGTGCTATATCCAAACTATTTGGACGTTAAAGGTGATCTCTGTTAACATCTGCTTGACAATCTTGAATTAATTATTGGATCAATTCTTCGCATTAGACGGAGACAGCATAATGTAACGCTGTTTCACCAGAAACATCCTGAAAATCAACCTCATATAAAAAAATCACTTGTCATTTCATTTATGAAGTAAAATGTCAACAAATATTATCCCTGACTAGCATGACCCGAAGAGAAAACCGGAAAGTCATGGTGGTCAAAAAACAGTTTATTTAGCTGCTGAACCTAAAAGAAACTATGATTTTCTTATGCTCGGCTGTGATATTGATAGAGATATAACTCAAGAAATAAAATATACCTTTTTCTACAAAATAGCGAAGCGCAGAGTATCACTTGTGTACTTCAAATTCGCATAAAATCGGAGAGGTTCTTCTTCATTCTAATTATTTTTATTTTAATTCGTGAAGTTGGTAGGATATAGGACTAACTAGCAGTAAGCAGCTTCTCTCGAACATAGAATAATGAACATTTCGATCAAAATATAAATTTTTTTCTTTCCTTATTTTGTTCTTTGAAGTAGAATAGCGTACTACACATAGAGTACTTTGGGCTAATTAGAGACACTTTGAAATTTTCGTCGGTTTTTTGTTATTTCTTGGCCGTTTTTGGTCGGAAAAACTTGCTATTGAATACGGTGGTAGGCCGAACATTTTTGTACACATTCATGTAAAAATCTTTTGAAAATCTCCGACCGGTTTTGAGCCAAATCCAAAATGCAAAGAGCTCCATCAAAGTGTCTCTAATTACCACTATCGGAGTGATTAGAGACACTTCACTTGTACGCTTGGGATAAATAGAGATACACCATTCAAATACATGTAGTTTTTATGTACAAATCCTAGTTAATTAAGCCTAAGATATAATTAGTTCAAAAATACCTCATTTTTTAGCCCGAATCTTCACCATATAGTTTTGAGCTCATTATCATTTAAACTCATTAAGCTAATTAACATATAATCAACAATACTGGAGATTCTCTTTTTTCCTTTTTTATGCTTTGGGGTAAACAGAGACACTCCACTGAATTACACGGAGTTCTCAGAGACAAGCCTCTACTGTCTCTCAGAAGTCGAATTTGGTAGTTAGTTCTTCAGAACGCTGAACTCTATCACATATGTGAAATTAGCTCATTATTCCAGTGGATAAGCTATCATATTGGCGTCACACTACATGGGATACTAATTTTAATATATTTTATGGACTAAACAATCATACTTAGTTTTTCTCTTGGTGGAAAGAATAGTATATAACTTTTTGGTGAAGCGAAGTAGTATAACTCCGCTAATGATTCGTAATAAAGCATCCTTGATGCACGAATTTAAATTTTCTACCAACATTCAGAAGATGGAAAATAATACAGAAACACTAAAAGATAAGAAACTGAATTGACAACATATGAATTCTTTCTTCGATATCTTGTAAATATTGTCTCCCAAGCCTAAGCCAAGCCCAAGCTTGATCCAATCCCGACCTGCCAAGCCCAAGCGCTTGGGCTTGTAACATCCCTACACCAGGCCTGCTACTGTGCTAGAAGCCAACCTTTTGTCTCCTATAGTTTACGAGATATAACTCTCGTATTTCGACGTTGGTTGGTCTTTGGCGCCATCTACTGACAGCAAATGGATTTCTTTCCGATTTTTTCCAGATTTCTACCATTTATCTATTTAATGAATAAGAGTTTAGCAGTCGGCGTTGTATTCAATAAAAGGTGGTATCCATTCTTAGAATTAGTATTATTAGATTAAGTTCCGTTTTCCGAATTTTCAGGCATACTCATCATCTGTCAGAAATGTATAGAATAGTCACCAAAAATGTTGAGCACGTGGAAACACGGCGTAGTAGTACAGTCAGAGGTCGAGTTCACAATGCTCGAAAAGAAGACAATTCTCACGTTCAAGAATTTTTTGCAATTACGCACCTGCCTGAAAAGTTCGAAGGAATCTTGCACGTCTTTCGATAGATCGTGGTGAAGCATCTGTTCTCATACTATGCGGTGAACATCAGATCAAAGACTTACATCAGATCAAAAACTTACGAATTTTGACGTGATAAAATTTCGACGCGACCGCGTTAAGATGTATCAATAGTTTGCACGCGATCGTGACAAGAGCTGAACAAGTTAGCTACAGGATTTAAACGGGATTCTGATACGATCGAGATATTCTAGCAGAATTTTCTAAAACACTTCTTATAAAGGCTATAGCCGATGTCAGCATGAATGAATACTCCTTTTTATTAGCTTTAAGATTACAAAAATAATGCCATGCTTTAGTTCCATTACAATTCACCATTACTACTTTTTCATTCTCACTGATGTTCAAACACCAACGCTTATAGTTTTATTTTCACGTTTTTTCTTAATAGAAAGTATTACAAAACGATTTAAAAATCATAAAAAGCCAAAAATCAGTTATATTGATATCCTGGTTTAAAACACGTACAAGCCAAATAGTTTTTCATTTTTACATAAACTAATGTATAATCAATTTCTGCACATTTAACAATAGTATAATTGTCATTAACATTCAGAGTTGCAAAGTTAACATCACAGAGAGTGTACAGATTGTTAACGATCTGTTCGACAAGTCACGACTCGTTACCAAAACGTTTCCAAATATATTCTACTACTCCAACAACGATTACTACCGACCAAACAAAATGTTCACTATCATCAGTTGATAACACTATTGACATAGAAGATTTATTTATAAACGACGAATACGAACGTGTATTAGCAATATTACCTAATTGTGATCCGGAGTAGGCCATGGAAAAATATTCAAAATCAATAGCAAAAACTTACTCAGTTAACAACATTACTTAATCAGTTGAAGATTGAATATAACCTATCATGTACGCATGGGTATGACAACGTCAGCTAAAACTCACTCATCTGGTCAGTCAAATTTTCCATTCTTATCTTTAACAACAATTACAATCTGAAACAGATTCGATAGTACAAGAGAATAGTTCAACAGGAGATAAAATGGTTATTCAATCATCCAATATTGAATTATGATGATTTTCTTATATCGTTTGTTGAGATACCAGCTGATAACGCAATTATCACAGATAATGAAACACCAAATGGAACTGAAGAAAATCATCAAACAATAAGTCCATTAACATCAACATCGACAATATGTCGTACAATTGTAAGAGATTTGTGCGGAAAATATTGTTGGGATAGTTATGCGTGGAATATTAGTCATGAGTCAAAAGTAATAATACCATCACTTCTTAACAAATCGACGGGTAAAATTAAAAAATTACTTTTAATCTTCTTGTCATTTTTAGTTAACATGATTGTCTTTTTCTTAGATTTAATATTACCCTCTGTGTCAACTTACGAACCAACAGCTACTACTCATGGTATGACTGTTCCTATTGATGAATCACATGGCCTACCAACATATAAAAATCAACCACCAGATGCAGATATTTTAGATAAAGTAAATTTTCAGTTTTAAGTATGATCATTGATAATTCTTATGAAGCACATATTTTTGTTCTAGTTGTTACAATATATTTACAATCAAAGTCCAGAATTAGCATTTTACTTAGATAGAACGTTAACAGACGTGTTTCCAACTTCGGCACTTATAAATAAAAATGATGAAACAGCAATAATGCGAATGATCAATGAACAGGAAACATCCGAAATAGATTATTATCAAAATGTACAGGGGAAACGTCAACAAAACATCTCACAAAATATTTTAGACGATAACTTTTTACATATGCTATGAAAATATAGGTTTTATTTCTTTAATAGAAATGACGGTTATAATCTATATGATATTTATTGTTTGACATGATGTTTGAAAAGACAGCTGTCTTTTTCTTGCAAAAAGAAAAGTTATCGCTTTTCGTTTTTTTGGAAAA